>OX463761.1:16166985-16341970 GCA_949825005.1 Gasteruption jaculator
CGCAAAATTACCCCTAGGAATGACCCTATCCCGATCGATTTTGAGTATTTAATTTTTACCCATTTTTGGGGTGGCCCAAAGTAGGTCCAAAAATTGACCTTTTTGCACGATTTTGGGCCACATAAGGTCGACTCTCCTGCGACGGCTAATTGAGCTACGGATTCCAGCAGGTGCTTATTCGATGTATTTTCGCGCGTAGAATGAAATGGCACCGTCGGAATCTCCAAATTCTCAAAGGAAGTTGCCCTTTTGCCCGAAAACCCCATTTTTGGTCGAAAAAACCATGATATCTATGTTCCTATTGAGATTTCGGCCCCGAGCACCCGCTAAATCGATTCTACGCGCAAAATTACCCCTAGGAATGACTCTATCCGATCGATTTTGAGTATTTAATTTTGACCCATTTTTGGGGTGGCCCAAAGTAGGTCCAAAAATTGACCTTTTTGCACGATTTTGGGCCGCCTAAGGTCGACTCTCTTGCGACGGCTAATTGAGCTACGGATTCCCGCAGGTGCTTATTCGATGTATTTTCGCGCGTAGAATGCAATGGCACCGTCGGAATCCCCGAATTCCCAAAGGAAGTTGCCGTTTTGCCCCGAAAACACCATTTTTGGTCGAAAAAACCGTGATATCTTTGTTCCTATTGAGATTTCGGCCTCGAGCACCCTCTAAATCGATTCTACGCGCAAAATTACCCCTAGGAATGACCCTATCCCGATCGATTTTAAATATCTAATTTTGACCCATTTTTGGGGTGGCCCAAAGTAGGTCCAAAAATTGACCTTTTTGCACGATTTTGGGCCGCCTAAGGTCGACTCTCCTGCGACGGCTAATTGAGCTACGGATTCCAGCAGGTGCTTATTCGATGTATTTTCGCGCGTAGAATGAAATGGCACCGTCGGAATCTCCAAATTCTCAAAGGAAGTTGCCCTTTTGCCCCGAAAACCCCATTTTTGGTCGAAAAAACCATGATATCTATGTTCCTATTGAGATTTCGGCCCCGAGCACCCGCTAAATCGATTCTACGCGCAAAATTACCCCTAGGAATGACTCTATCCCGATCGATTTTGAGTATTTAATTTTTACCCATTTTTGGGGTGGCCCAAAGTATGTCCAAAAATTGACCTTTTTGCACGATTTTGGGCCGCCTAAGGTCGACTCTCCTGCGACGGCTAATTGAGCTACGGATTCCCGCAGGTGCTTATTCGATGTATTTTCGCGCGTAGAATGCAATGGCACCGTCGGAATCCCCGAATTCCCAAAGGAAGTTGCCGTTTTGCCCCGAAAACACCATTTTTGGTCGAAAAAACCGTGATATCTTTGTTCCTATTGAGATTTCGGCCTCGAGCACCCTCTAAATCGATTCTACGCGCAAAATTACCCCTAGGAATGACCCTATCCCGATCGATTTTAAATATCTAATTTTGACCCATTTTTGGGGTGGCCCAAAGTAGGTCCAAAAATTGACCTTTTTGCACGATTTTGGGCCGCCTAAGGTCGACTCTCTTGCGACGGCTAATTGAGCTACGGATTCCCGCAGGTGCTTATTCGATGTATTTTCGCGCGTAGAATGCAATGGCACCGTCGGAATCCCCGAATTCCCAAAGGAAGTTGCCGTTTTGCCCCGAAAACACCATTTTTGGTCGAAAAAACCGTGATATCTTTGTTCCTATTGAGATTTCGGCCTCGAGCACCCTCTAAATCGATTCTACGCGCAAAATTACCCCTAGGAATGACCCTATCCCGATCGATTTTAAATATCTAATTTTGACCCATTTTTGGGGTGGCCCAAAGTAGGTCCAAAAATTGACCTTTTTGCACGATTTTGGGCCGCCTAAGGTCGACTCTCCTGCGACGGCTAATTGAGCTACGGATTCCAGCAGGTGCTTATTCGATGTATTTTCGCGCGTAGAATGAAATGGCACCGTCGGAATCTCCAAATTCTCAAAGGAAGTTGCCCTTTTGCCCCGAAAACCCCATTTTTGGTCGAAAAAACCATGATATCTATGTTCCTATTGAGATTTCGGCCCCGAGCACCCGCTAAATCGATTCTACGCGCAAAATTACCCCTAGGAATGACTCTATCCCGATCGATTTTGAGTATTTAATTTTTACCCATTTTTGGGGTGGCCCAAAGTATGTCCAAAAATTGACCTTTTTGCACGATTTTGGGCCGCCTAAGGTCGACTCTCCTGCGACGGCTAATTGAGCTACGGATTCCCGCAGGTGCTTATTCGATGTATTTTCGCGCGTAGAATGCAATGGCACCGTCGGAATCCCCGAATTCCCAAAGGAAGTTGCCGTTTTGCCCCGAAAACACCATTTTTGGTCGAAAAAACCGTGATATCTTTGTTCCTATTGAGATTTCGGCCTCGAGCACCCTCTAAATCGATTCTACGCGCAAAATTACCCCTAGGAATGACCCTATCCCGATCGATTTTAAATATCTAATTTTGACCCATTTTTGGGGTGGCCCAAAGTAGGTCCAAAAATTGACCTTTTTGCACGATTTTGGGCCGCCTAAGGTCGACTCTCTTGCGACGGCTAATTGAGCTACGGATTCCCGCAGGTGCTTATTCGATGTATTTTCGCGCGTAGAATGCAATGGCACCGTCGGAATCCCCGAATTCCCAAAGGAAGTTGCCCTTTTTCCCCGAAAACACCATTTTTGGTCGAAAAAACAGTGATATCTTTGTTCCTATTGAGATTTCGGCCCCGAGCACCCGCTAAATCGATTCTACCCGCAAAATTACCCCTAGGAATGACCCTATCCCGATCGATTTTGAGTATTTAATTTTTACCCATTTTTGGGTGGCCCAAAGTAGGTCCAAAAATTGACCTTTTTGCACGATTTTGGGCCGCCTAAGGTCGACTCTCCTGCGACGGCTTATTGAGCTACGGATTCCCGCAGGTGCTTATTCGATGTATTTTCGCGCGTAGAATGCAATGGCACCGTCGGAATCCCGAATTCCCAAAGGAAGTTGCCGTTTTGCCCCGAAAACACCATTTTTGGTCGAAAAAACCGTGATATCTTTGTTCCTATTGAGATTTCGGCCCCGAGCACCCGCTAAATCGATTCTACGCGCAAAATTACCCCTAAAAATGACCCTATCCCGATCGATTTTGAGTATTTAATTTTTACCCATTTTTGGGGTGGCCCAAAGTAGGTCCAAAAATTGACCTTTTTGCACGATTTTGGGCCGCCTAAGGTCGACTCTCCTGCGACGGCTAATTGAGCTACGGATTCCCGCAGGTGCTTATTCGATGTATTTTCGCGCGTAGAATGCAATGGCACCGTCGGAATCCCGGAATTCCCAAAGGAATTTGCCGTTTTGCCCAGAAAACCCCATTTTTGGTCGAAAAAACCGTGATATCTTTGTTCCTATTGAGATTTCGGCCTCGAGCACCCTCTAAATCGATTCTACGCGCAAAATTATCCCTAGGAATGACCCTATCCCGATCGATTTTGAATATCTAATTTTGACCCATTTTTGGGGTGGCCCAAAGTAGGTCCAAAAATGGACCTTTTTGCACGATTTTGGGCCGCCTAAGGTCGACTCTCCTGCGACGGCTAATTGAGCTACGGATTCCCGCAGGTGCTTATTCGATGTATTTTCGCGCGTAGAATGCAATGGCACCGTCGGAATCCCCGAATTCCCAAAGGAAGTTGCCCTTTTGCCCAGAAAACTCCATTTTTGGTCGAAAAAACCGTGATATCTTTGTTCCTATTGAGATTTCGGCCCCGAGCACCCGCTAAATCGATTCTACGCGCAAAATTACCCATAGGAATGACCCTATCCCGATCGATTTTGAATATTTAATTTTGACCCATTTTTGGGGTGGCCCAAAGTAGGTCCAAAAATTGACCTTTTTGCACGATTTTGGGCCGCATAAGGTCGACTCTCCTGCGACGGCTAATTGAGCTACGGATTCCCGCAGGTGCTTATTCGATGTATTTTCGCGCGTAGAATACAATGGCACCGTCGGAATCCCCGAATTCCCAAAGGAAGTTGCCCTTTTTCCCCGAAAACCCCATTTTTGGTCGAAAAAAACCGTGATATCTTTGTTCCTATTGAGATTTCGGCCCCGAGCACCCGCTAAATCGATCTACCCGCAAAATTACCCCTAGGAATGACCCTATCCCGATCGATTTTGAGTATTTAATTTTTACCCATTTTTGGGGTGGCCCAAAGTAGGTCCAAAAATTGACCTTTTTGCACGATTTTGGGCCGCCTAAGGTCGACTCTCCTGCGACGGCTAATTGAGCTACGGATTCCCGCAGGTGCTTATTCGATGTATTTTCGCGCGTAGAATGCAATGGCACCGTCGGAATCCCCGAATTCCCAAAGGAAGTTGCCGTTTTGCCCCGAAAACACCATTTTTGGTCGAAAAAACCGTGATATCTTTGTTCCTATTGAGATTTCGGCCCCGAGCACCCGCTAAATCGATTCTACCCGCAAAATTACCCCTAGGAATGACCCTATCCCGATCGATTTTGAGTATTTAATTTTTACCCATTTTTGGGGTGGCCCAAAGTAGGTCCAAAAATTGACCTTTTTGCACGATTTTGGGCCGCCTAAGGTCGACTCTCCTGCGACGGCTAATTGAGCTACGGATTCCCGCAGGTGCTTATTCGATGTATTTTCGCGCGTAGAATGCAATGGCACCGTCGGAATCCCCGAATTCCCAAAGGAAGTTGCCGTTTTGCCCCGAAAACACCATTTTTGGTCGAAAAAACCGTGATATCTTTGTTCCTATTGAGATTTCGGCCCCGAGCACCCTCTAAATCGATTCTACGCGCAAAATTAACCCTAGGAATGACCCTATCCCGATCGATTTTGAATATCTAATTTTGACCCATTTTTGGGGTGGCCCAAAGTAGGTCCAAAAATTGACCTTTTTGCACGATTTTGGGCCGCCTAAGGTCGACTCTCCTGCGACGGCTAATTGAGCTACGGATTCCCGCAGGTGCTTATTCGATGTATTTTCGCGCGTAGAATGCAATGGCACCGTCGGAATCCCCGAATTCCCAAAGGAAGTTGCCCTTTTTCCCCGAAAACCCCATTTTTGGTCCAAAAAACCGTGATATCTTTGTTCCTATTGAGATTTCGGGCCCGAGCACCCGCTAAATCGATTCTACGCGCAAAATTACCCCTAGGAATGACCCTATCCCGATCGATTTTGAGTATTTAATTTTTACCCATTTTTGGGGTGGCCCAAAGTAGGTCCAAAAATTGACCTTTTTGCACGATTTTGGGCCACATAAGGTCGACTCTCCTGCGACGGCTAATTGAGCTACGGATTCCAGCAGGTGCTTATTCGATGTATTTTCGCGCGTAGAATGCAATGGCACCGTCGGAATCCCCGAATTCCCAAAGGAAGTTGCCCTTTTGCCCCGAAAACCCCATTTTTGGTCGAAAAAACCGTGATATCTTTGTTCCTATTGAGATTTCGGGCCCGAGCACCCGCTAAATCGATTCTACGCGCAAAATTACCCCTAGGAATGACCCTATCCCGATCGATTTTGAGTATTTAATTTTTATCCATTTTTGGGGTGGCCCAAAGTAGGTCGAAAATTGACCTTTTTGCACGATTTTGGGCCACCTAAGGTCGACTCTCCTGCGACGGCTAATTGAGCTACGGATTCCAGCAGGTGCTTATTCGATGTATTTTCGCGCGTAGAATGAAATGGCACCGTCGGAATCTCCAAATTCTCAAAGGAAGTTGCCCTTTTGCCCCGAAAACCCCATTTTTGGTCGAAAAAACCATGATATCTATGTTCCTATTGAGATTTCGGCCCCGAGCACCCGCTTAATCGATTCTACGCGCAAAATTACCCCTAGGAATGACCCTATCCCGATCGATTTTGAGTATTTAATTTTTACCCATTTTTGGGGTGGCCCAAAGTAGGTCCAAAAATTGACCTTTTTGCACGATTTTGGGCCGCCTAAGGTCGACTCTCCTGCGACGGCTAATTGAGCTACAGGTTCCAGCAGGTGCTTATTCGATGTATTTTCGCGCGTAGAATGCAATGGCACCGTCGGAATCCCCGAATTCCCAAAGGAAGTTGCCCTTTTGCCCCGAAAACCCCATTTTTGGTCGAAAAAACCATGATATCTATGTTCCTATTGAGATTTCGGCCCCGAGCACCCGCTAAATCGATTCTACGCGCAAAATTACCCCTAGGAATGACCCTATCCCGATCGATTTTGAGTATTTAATTTTTACCCATTTTTGGGGTGGCCCAAAGTAGGTCCAAAAATTGACCTTTTTGCACGATTTTGGGCCGCCTAAGGTCGACTCTCCTGCGACGGCTAATTGAGCTACAGATTCCAGCAGGTGCTTATTCGATGTATTTTCGCGCGTAGAATGCAATGGCACCGTCGGAATCCCCGAATTCCCTAAGGAAGTTGCCCTTTTGCCCCGAAAACCCCATTTTTGATCGAAAAAACCGTGATATCTTTGTTCCTATTGAGATTTCGCCCCCGAGCACCCGCTAAATCGATTCTACGCGCAAAATTACCCCTAGGAATGACCCTATCCCGATCGATTTTGAGTATTTAATTTTTACCCATTTTTGGGGTGGCCCAAAGTAGGTCCAAAAATTGACCTTTTTGCACGATTTTGAGCCGCCTAAAGTCGACTCTCCTGCGATGGCTAATCGCGATAGGAATTCCCTCGGGTGCTTATTCGATGTATTTTCGCGCGTAGAATGCAATGGCACCGTCGAAATCCCCGATTTCCCAAAAGAAGTGGGCCCTTTGCCCCGAAAACCCTAATTTTGTTCGAAAAAATCGTTATAACTTTGTTCCTATTGAGATTTTGACCCCGTACACCCGCGCAATCAATTCTACGCGTAAAATTACCCCTAGTAAGGGCGCTTTTGCCCCAAAAGCCGCGATTTGTTCTTAAGAATCGTCATAATTGTACGATAGACTTTGGTTATCGAATTTTCTAATAAACAAAGAATTTTTCTTTGTTTTGTTATGCGTGTTATGTGGTCCGCAGTTTGAATTGTAAAGATCGGCTTCAGATTCGCAATCAGCGGTCTGAGAATTATATATTGGAAGAAATGGGGTTTAGTTTTGGACACAGCGCCTCCAATTCTCAATGTATAACTGTTTCATAGGTAAATTGAGGCAAAATCGTTGAATCTACATTTCGAACACCGATACAGCAGATTCCAGGTTTATAGTTGAACTTGGTGGTAAATGAGCATTGCAGAGCCATCTGCCGGCATATTCAGATTCAAAGTTATGAATTTATATTTATTTAATTAATAATTTATAATAATAATATAATATAATATTATTCTTTCTTTCTTTCTTTCTTCTTGCGTGCAATTCCCTGAGATAGGAGCGAAAGTGCGAAATGGCGTAGGCGTGCGGAGAAAAGAGCGTGGCGAGGCGTGGCGAGTGAGGAGACGGAAAAGGAATGAATACATATAAGAAAAAAAAAGAAAAAGAAAAAGGAAAGGATAAGAAGCATACTAGCGGTAGTGGTAATGCTAAGAGAATATAAGACCAGGTTAAGATTAGTGTTAAGGTTAGGTTAAGGTTAGTCTTAAGGTTAGTCTTAAGGGTAGAACGTTGTATAGGTGGAGGAGATGCGAAGTCTTTGTAACCCCTAGGGGAATCAATAAAGATATACATACATACATACATAATTTTATATTGTAATGTAATATAATATTATTATACTATTATATTATAATATAATCCCGCCGCTTAGCGAGTTCGACCACTTGCCTCTTTATTCATAAATATTTTTTTTGTAAAAAGAGCTGTTCCGATGCATGACGTTGTTTAGACCCCAATAGTAAGACACGAGATTTTAATTTCAATTTTCGATTTTTACAAATCAAATAAAAAAATGTTTTTTATTTCCTTATACTTTTTTTTCAAATTCGGTACTGATTATTAAATTTGTAATTTAAAATTTTTTTAAAATCGGTAGTGATATTAACTTATAGCGAAAAAAATTTAAGACGCTGTATTCAGTGTCAAAAATCGGTAGGTACTGATATAAATTTATAACAAAAAAAATGTTTTACTTTTTTAAAAAGATCGGTAATGATTTTTAAATTTTAAATATTTAAATCAAAAATTTTCTTTAATTTTTTAAAAAATTTTGTAATTTTTAAAAAATCAGTACTGATAATAATTGATATCGAAAAAAAATTTGTTTAATCTTTAAAAATCGAAAAAAATAGTATTTATGGAAGGCCCACTACCGGACCGAGCTTAAAAGTTGTGGGATGCATAGAAGTTTAAAATAGAAAATCTTCAAGAAAATCGAAGGATACACACAGTTCTAAACACACACTTGAAAACTTAAAATGCAAAAATCTCGATTATAAACACTTTAAAAATTTTTTTGTATTTTTTTCTGCAAAGCCATCTAAAAACGAAAATTTTGAAAAAAAAATAATCGAGTTTCGACCATTATTAAGAAAGTTGTAAGCCAAAGACCAAAGAAAGAGCGGTTTTTGGAAAATTCGATATTATTTCGAACCAGTGATAAAAAATATCTCAAAATTTACCAGGAAGCCTCTTTTGAGGGGTACTAATAAATACCAAAAAATTAAACAAAATTTTTTTTAAACCGTCTAATTTGGCGTGAAATGCCCCATATGTAAAATAAAATAAATTTATTGTTACATCCTATTAATTTCTCGCTTGATTTCGAGCCATTTTGTAATAATATATGAATTTTTAAAACCGCAGTGAATAAAAATTTATTGGTTCAATTCGAATTTCGAATCTCGTGCCTGCGAGCCCGCCGCTTAGCGGGCACGGTCATTGGATGTAGCAAGATTGCGGCTATCTCACATGGTCGAAGCTCACTATGCGATTGTCAACTGTTAGGTCATCACAGTGATTTTCAACCTGCGGCTTCGCTGACTCCATTATCGCCCCTTAGTGTATATAGCACTGTAAAAAAAAATAGCTCACACCGCACTATAGAACTTACTCTACGCCTGGCAACGCTATGCATCACACTACACTGTAGTAGTCCTATATAGTACGTACAGACAACATACATACATGCCGTAATATGTTTACAGTAGAAAATGGAGGAATCTGCAATTGTTGTACATTTATCATCAGCTAAATCTCTTTCTTTCCATCAAATTGTCGAATCGATTATTAATAAAGTGGACACAATAAAATGACACTATTTATTAGATACAATTCCATCGATAACTCAAAGATTGATGACAATTTATTCCTTTTGTAGATCGAATGCGACTCTGTGTATATTATTATTATTGTCTTTTTTCCAACTCAGGTTTCAACCTCAAATATGTGAGCTAGCAATTCTACAATTTTTACTTACGAGAATTTGTGCACTCAAGATTTTTTAAAATAATTTTGTATAATTCCTGCAATATTGATCGAGCAAAAGTCTTAGATTAGTGTAGGAACCCACTAGTGCTATGTTCGAAATGATAATAATAATTTGAAGCAAAATATTAACATTTTGAAAACCCTTTAATATAATTCATTATTTGTAAATGATGTAACTCTATTTTTGTAATTTTGTAAATTTAACATGTACGTTTATGTTCTATAATTTTATTAAATTTTTCTACAAATTACACAACCCAGGTTATATAATATCTATTATGACTCGCTGGCCATTTTCAAACAAAGGCTACGATTTTCCATAAGGTTCCCGTGAATTCATTTTTCTATAGATATATAGAATAGAAATTGTAATACTTCAATATTTGTCTTTCAATTGATTTATGACATAAAGAGTGATATTTAATTAAGAATTTTGCGGAATAGTAAAAAACACTATTACAATGTAGACATAAAACGCTTGATGCATCTGTGATCGTACCATAAAATGATTTGGCAAATATATTTGGAACTCAGTTTCTGAAACACTGGTGGTTCTGATATGAAGGGAAACGTTTATAGAAGAAAACTGGAAGTCTGCCAGATCTTCGAAAGGATAACCCGTGGAATAATCGTCTTTTTTATATAGGGCCTACATATACCCGTCCAACATACACTGGCACAAAAGCAGTATTTGAAGTTTTGCCCTGTTCTGGGTGAAAATTTTGCCTCATTAACCCAAGAATGGCTGCACGATTCTTTCTTTATACTTTATACTTCTACTTCAATCTTTAAATTGTCAATATCAATTGTTGAACCGACAAAACGATGAAAATTCTTTGAATTTGAGAATGCCTAATATATTCTCATACAGGGTAAGACAAAATAACACAAGAGGTGTAATTTCTTTATTTCAATACTTATTGTAACATTTATTTCCAGTTGTAAAGTAGGACAGTGCAAAATTGATTACCAATAGATACATTCTGCTACAACCGATAGAAATGTATGTTTTCTATTTTTGAAAATCAGTCAATGGTTCTAAGACACCAAGAAAATAATTGAGGTTTTAAAAGATTCACATAAAAAAATGAGGTGTAAATGCGAAAAAATAACAAAGTTTATCAAAAGTATTATGTAGTGTTTCAATATTAATAATTGCAATTTAAATACATTCAACACAAAATGTGGAATAAATTCATTGTATGACATTTTTAACTTAAACCTCTTCCAAATTACCTACGCATTTGTCCATTGTAGTTTCAGGTTCAGGGAATATAATGATGAAAAATGTATGGAAAGATTTAAAGTAACTTTGTATTCTAACAACGAAAGAAATTTTAAATCAATAGTCGCATTCGTTAGTTTTACATCCATAAAACTATATCTACTTTTGGATGAAAGTGCTATTTACAAGACAAATGGAGTCCACATAAATTTGAAAATTTATTTAATTTAATTAACCTTTTTCTTGAAATATCTTTAACTTCTTAAACTATCTTTTAATGTCATTAACATCTGTCTTCGCACTTACATGCCAAAACGTATACATTAGTTTAACAATAGAATAATAATAATAATAAACCCAATCATGTTTAAGACAGTCTTTCAAATATTTTTCCTTCATAGTTATGAATTTTCGACCTTGAAGGGGCATATGTTCATAAATATATCCATCTCATATTCATCTTTCATCTTTCATCTTTCATTTTCCATTCTCTGTATTTCATACTTTGCATTTGTACTTCACTTTTCATATCTCTTTTTCAAACTTTCATGTCTTGTCATTGTCTTATCAATCAATCATTGAATTATTCTGTTATAAGTTATACCTCGCTTTTCGATTAGTGTTTTGCTAAAACTGTTATTTTTCCTGTGTAACTGTGTAAAAACGGTATTCTGCTGCTTTTGTTAAGCTATTCTCTCTTTCTATGCATTATTATTTAATTATATAAGTTCTATGTATTTACTCACTTTTGCCCCATGGGTTCCAGGGCATATTACTTGATAATAAAAAAAAAAAAAAAAAAATATAACAAACTTTGAATTTCAGTAGAAATAATTATAAATTGTTTTCTCTTAACCTTTATAATGACATATGCATATAAAAAAAGATGAATGCTTTCTTTGGAAAAACTCACATCAAATTGGAAGTAATAAACGTAAATAAATTTCGTTTTCGAAATTGAAGTAAACAGAAAGTATTTGAAAATGGTTCTGAAAAAAGTGGTCAGGATCGTATCCGGAATACATTTCTAAATGCTATAAAAATATTTTCTCATACTTTAAGTCATATATAAGATCGCGTGTTCGGTTTAATATCCTTCCTTTATATGTATGTTTAGTGTTATTTAGTATCGGACGTTGGAGGCCAAGGTTGAATTTTGCAATCCTCAGCTGTTTGAAAATAAACCTAACTATCCTCCTTAAAAGAATCTTCAAGTGATTCCTATTTTGTTATGATTCGAGAAATTTGCATATTTCACAGAAGATTTATTTCCGTGGTTGAAATGGAAAGTCCAACTGTAGCGTGAATAGTAGCACTTAGATTATGTGTAATAAAAATATTATTTGGAAGTAAATGCACTGTTTGCAGATACTCATTATTTTTATTATCTATATTTTTTACCTTGAACCATTGTTTCAAGTGCCTGTAGCAGATTGTTGTATACGAAAGAACTACACGTGACAAATTTTCTTTCTTATTTTTATTTTATGGTAAAAAGATAAAACGGAAATTATTAACATATTTTAAAAGGATATCCTATACTTACGAAAATTTCTCACAGATAATTATTTAACTATATTAGAAGCATTATTCAAGTAACGTGATATAAATCGGTTGTACCTTTATCAGACATTTCATACACTTTTATAAGCAACTTTATCATATATTAATATAAGTTAGCCACAAGGTATTGGAAAAACGTTAATTGTTATATTATTTCACAAAATGTTATCGGATGAATTTTAGTTCATCCGATTTGTTGTTTCTTCAAACACGTGCATTATTAAAATATAAAACATTTAACTATATTCTTAAGAGTCTTTATTTCATAAACTTTCCTTATAATTTTAAAAGGTGAAGTTGGGTTATTTGGATGAAGTTAAGCAATAAGCCATGTTATTCTCTAAATTAGTTTATAAAATAATTTCTTACTTGACCCAAGTAACCCTCTTGTTATTTTTCGGGTTATCTTATAAACCAATTTATCGAATTACAGGGCATATTATAATAAGTTAATACAATACTTTTACAAATTCTGTAATTGCAATTACGGGTTAAGCAAGGGAGTTTCTATCCGTTTTGTAATTTTCTGTTACGTACGATCATTTGAAAATGCAAATTTTACTGGTAAATATTTTCGTAGCAATTTCACAATATATTTTTATATTCGCATGATGTAGAATTTGCATTTAAAAAAGATGTAGGTAATTTCGGGATAGGAGCAGTGTCAACTCCCGTTATAACAAGAGTACTTTTGCTGTGTATTGAAATCCATTGCTTTTATCAACGTGTAAAAAAATTGTAGCATTTTCTCAAAATCGACAGTCATTGTTGAATACCATAATAATTATAAAAATTCAAATATGAATTTCCATAATTTTTATTTTTATGGTATCTGGAATAATAAATGTATTTTTTGGAAATAATGAAGATAATGTCTTGAACAATTTTTCAAATTTGGGAAACATCTTGTGGTACCTCCCCAAGGCATAAAATCGTTTTAATTGGAAATTTTTCAAACATATTTAATTACTATGATTTTTCGATTTTTTAATTTTTCAAAAATAGACTTTTCAAATTGTATACTATAAAAAAAATTGGAAAAGTTGAATATTGTAAACATCAATTTAATTTTTTATTGACATCGACATTTTTTTCGCATTTTAATAGCCTTTAGGGAGCTGGGTACTCCAAGCTTTTACCCCAATTATTTTCGGAGCTTTCGTGTGTCTCTCGGTTTTGCTGATGCAGCGGATCGTATTAGAGGTCCCTCTCTCTATATTTGCTAGTTGAACTCCTCCCATATTGTAAAAAGGGTACTATCACTGCTGCGTTAAAATACTAAGCTAAGGGCTAGGTCCTAACCCTAATTTAGACTTCGTTTGAAAATTCAATATGTGAACGGTCACAAGACCATTTCTGCTGTCCACTAAAGAACAGCATAAGTGGTCTAGTGACGATTAATATATTGAATTTTTAAATTTGGACTAACAATAAGTTAGGGTTAAGACCTGTGTATAAACTAATAGTAGCTCAAGTTGTAGGGCATTAGTCAGATTAGAATATACAGGGTGGACAAGGTACCACTAACAGCTTCAATAATTCAACTGTTGCTATAAATAATAATTCTATTGTTCCCATAAATGATAGCTTCTTTTTAAAGCGTATACAAAATTTAATTCTATTTAACATATAACACAAGTAAATTTGTGAAATCGATATTGATAGTCTTCTTCCATCTTTCTGGCATTTTATTTGTTTTTTTTTTACATTCACGAGTAAGTTACAATAATTACTAAACCTAAAAATACGAAATTACTTATGGGTGCCCCAATAATGGGGCACCCTTTAACTATAATTTTTTGTGGATAATCTTGTACTTCTGACTTCAATTCATTAGCGGAACCTGAAACAAATTTAGCAAACGCCATAACAAATATTTTGTCCTATCTAAAGCATCACAAGTTTATCTATAAAGGCTCTCCTGAAATCAACTAAATTATAAAAGGGATTTGTCGATCGGCATACTATAGCAGATTTATTCGAATTGGTGGCGTTCTATGGTCAATCCTGTATGGAAAAAGTATGGGATCAGATTCTATAAAGGTAAACACTTTTTTACCACAATTGCGGTTTACCATAATAATGTGTTATACCTTATACGAATTCAAATTCATGATAAAATGGATAAAACTAGACGCCTTCGTGACCACCCGGGTCCCTCGTACATCCAGTATACCGGAATATCAGTAAATTATGGTAGTTGGTAACATTATACTAAGGAGTGAGACAAATAACAGTCACAAGCTCCAAGGACTTACACGCTAGCTATAAGTCAACTGCAGACCTCCTTGTGATAGCTCATATTGGCGTAATTTGAAGAAAATGCCGTCAGAAATCAGTCTGTTACTTTTCTACTACCATAGATGATAATATGTTATTAACCCTTAACTGTCTCATGGGATTTGAGACGTCCCAGTTTTGTTTAGCTCCAATTTAAAGGGCTTTACAGTCGGAAAATACTACAATTTGTTTTCTCATTAAATATTACATTTTTAAAAAATAGCCCATACTATTTGTTAAAACAACATTTAAAGATTATCATTCACTTTTTTTAAAGTTAAAAAAGTTAATAGCTTCCACTCAATATAAATTTTTATCACCGGGGTGTGAAAAGTCCTAGTTGACAGACTATGGTATTGAAAGATCCAATTCGGTGAAAGAATCCAACTAAGGGTAATTATTTGTGTAATTAACATTTCATCGCTTTTTGTTCAAAAATCCTGATGATCTAAGTAATTTGATATCTAATTAAGTATAACTTTTTTATTGCCTAGTCTCAGTTAAAGCTATTTTTGCAATTGAATAAGAAAATACGATTTTTTATTACATACAATATTTTTTAGAATACCGTTTTTGCGAATATTCCAAAAATTTGGTAGTTGTTTTGTTTATATGAAATGTTCCTTAAAGCTAAAGCTATTGATATCGAATAGCGTTGTCACTATTATCGCCATTATTGGGATATATTATCCTAAGTAAGTATATCGTATTGCTATTGGAGAGACAACGTAACGTTCCTGTTAATTATCATTAGTATTACCGATTTCCAGTAGGATTACTATCGATCAGTGGTATTTCATACATGATTGTGCATGTACCTACCGTGTGTTTTCCTTGAAAAGTTTCTGTAATGTGTAATGTCAAAAACTAAGGTATGTATTTCTTTCTCCTACTTAAAGGTCCAAAATTTGTAGGGAAAGAAAACATATTATATTTTGAAAAATTTACATTATCGACAAGTTTTTAATGTTACTTAATCTCATTATTTACAATCTTATAATAAGTTAAAATTTTATTTTAATCTTTAGACTGGCCCATTTTTATGTAAAAAAAAAGTTTGGAAAACTACTACAGTGGCGTTCATGATGAACGACAATAATCAATAAGAAGATAACTTATATATTAAAAACACGATTTTTATATGTGTAATTAGCAAATGAAGATAAACAAATAAATGTATTGCACTGAAACAAAATTTATAGTAACCTCTCGCTACCGCTGTAGTAGAATAAGGCATTAACTATATATTTCTAATATGGTTTGGATTGTTTTCTTAGTCGCGATATTGAAATATTAAATTTTAGGTGTTATTATGTCTTCTGGCTTAATGACTTATTGGTAAATATTAACAATGTAAATTTTTTTTTAAGCGAAATTATTTTTTCATTTATCACTTTTCCCTTTAAAAAAAATGCGAGAAAAGGCACAAATAATTACTTTGTCTTGGTATTACAAGATTTGCAATACAAATTATTTAAGGAGCTTTCTTGGTACTACAAGATTTGCGAATAAAAGTAATTTTAGTTGATTTAGATGAAGTTTCCAATTTAAATTTCGTCCCAGACTACATTCCATCGGGATAGTCTCTTCTTGTTTACTTCATTGTAAATATTTACCAATAAGTCGTTAAGCCAGAAGAAATAATAACCCCTAAAATTTAACATTCATATATTTCTAGTAATTTTAACTACATTTATCGTTATTCCAACTGCTTTTATGATCGAGTTAACTAGAAATTAAATAATTAGTACCTTTATTTTATTAGTGTACATATTATAACTATAAGGTACCTTTGGCAATGCAACTTTTCTTAATTTCCAGCATTAACTTACAACGCGGAAGAAAACTTAACTAACAGTAAGTATGCATATCATTCATGTGCATTCAGTTATTTGATAAGTATCGATTTAACTGTTTAATTCCAGTAACAAACTTTTCTTTCGATTTAAGGCCGAAATACTACCAATCACTGGCGATTGCACTATTATCAGAGGATCATCACGGCCGAAAGGGAAAATATTTTTTACCATCATATCATTTGTGAATGGTCTTATATACTATATGTACCTTGGTTCAATAATCCCTATGGATGTCCAAAATTGCCACAGAAATCCATATTCCTATACGTATACCCATTACCTTCCGTAGCAATGTTCATATACGCTTGCATAGCAATTTCATACCTCCGCACGAATGTTTTCAATAGCGCAGTATACGTACCGAGGTAAAAGGATACCACCTGAAATGTCCGAGAATTTTTGACGGAATATTACAGTGACTTGGTAAAAAGCTTGCCCAGAGGTAATGGAATATAACTCCTAATCAAAACGAACAAAAGGAGGATTCGAAATCATACGCGTTTTTGGTTACGCTCTATTCCATAATATTCCTCAGATGTTACCCCAAGTCAGAGGGAATGTAAAAGGTCACACGCTAACCAGATGGACAACTGATAGGGAATCGACCAAGCTTCTTTTCTAGGCTTCGAAATAGGTCAAATCTTACAAACAGGAAGTTTCTTACTATCTGACTATGCACGAAATGTTAGATTCTATGCTATACAAACTCTTCTTAATTTTTCAAGACGTCTCGAAATTCTTTACATTCTTCCTGTCTTCCTTTTTCGATACCCAATCTGATTTTACTTTACACCATTCAATTGTAAATGTGTGATTATAAATTGCGGTTAATCCTTCGTAAACCTGTTCAATAAAAGTCTCACCGTGTGCCACGTAGAGTTAACTTCATCCCAAACGCAATATACCTTACTACATACTAATTTTCACTGAAGTTTGGATGCATATGACTTTTCTTTCCATTCCTTACAGAAAATTTTAAAAAGTGTGTCAAATAAAGCAGACTTTGTAGAGCAAAATAAATTTTTTAAAAATTTTTCGCATAAAAATTGAAGTTACAATAAATCCTGTAACAGTTCTCGACAGTATGTAACGCAACGCGTGCTTGATATTTTTGAAAATATTTTAGCAATAAACTTAAGATATGTAAGAGTTGTAAATTACATATAAACAAGAAATAATAGCAACCAGATATCTTTGGTCAACATTTTGAGCCAGAAAATCAATAATCGAAAGCAAAAAGAAAATAATTTCGCAAAGTGTATCGCTCCCTTAAAAATATGTAATTGGTATAAAATAGAATCTCAAACAGATCCTCATAAACCAAAGATTCTTATTTAAAACATTTTTTAAACTTTTTTTAAAGATAATACAAAAAAATACAGTAGTTTTACTGCTGCGTTAGGGTTCATTTATCGCCAAGTGATTCGCAAAGGGTTAAAATTGGGCTTGAAAGTTGGACAAGTTATCCCACTGAGCAAAAAGTTTGTATAATTTCATTTTTTTTACAGAAATTACCTTATTTCATTTGTAAATAATAAATCGTAAATCAATAGACGACTTTCTTTATAGCAATTTGGTATACTATTATTGTAAATATCAAATATATTATATTGTATTATATTGTATACTAGTATTGTAAATGGATCAAATTATTCAAAGGATGCTTTTGTACCAAAAATTGTCTTCCAATTAAATTTTTTCTGGTATGTTTTTAAGGTTTTTATGATAAATAGAACCATCTTTTATATCGTTTTTTTCATTCGGCCCAGTAAAGGCGATTATTACAAGTGCAGACTTTTGATCTTGATTAAAAAAGACAAATTGGTGGAACGACAGTAAGCCAAAGTTATTTCAGTACTCGTTATAATAAATCACAAAGGTATAATTTGTCTTGAGGTTGAATAGAAAGGGACCATATTTTAGAAATTTAACAACTTCGGATGTTATACCGTACGGAACTTATGACATTCATACCTTTTGCACAAAGAAGAAAATTGGCGAGTACACGATTTCAAATGGAAGATAAAATGCTACATGGAAGTTCAAAGACTATTATAAAGTTAGTAAACTGGAAACAAGAACTAACTTTTAAAAGCAATTTCTACATTCAATCTAAAATGACCTTTCCGGAGCGCCCAATATCGATTCTGCGGCAAATGGTTAGGGAATTTTTTTTTTAAATTCTAATCGCTTTTTGTTACTCCTTATTACTTGTAATCTACTTATTTATTTGCACGCTTTTTTCATTTTATTCTATTGTTAATCTATTTTTCTTATAAATTGAGAAGAGTTTTTCCATTGTTTTCGTATATTATATATATTTTTTTTGTATTGTTCAATCAATTTTCGCTCTTCAGAGGACTTGTTCCAGGCTCTTAAACAAAAAACTTCAGACCAAGCTATTTTTTCACAAAAAATTCACTAGTATCATACACGCATTTGATTTTACAACGATTTTACAATGATTTTTAATCGAAAGGTATCCCTTTTTGGCGAAAGATTGGCTTTAAGTTGCTTTCTTTTATGATCCCGTTATGCGAGAGCCACACAGTCGACTCTACCCGTCAAATTACCCTTAGCCGTACCTTTTCCAGTACCGTCATTGACCCTTCGACGCGTACGGATAAATTGTGCTCTCCTCGTACATTTTTTTTTGCTTAGACTCCTGATAAGGTACCGCGATACTTGGCGGCTATAAACTTCCCTCGAATGTTGACGAATGACATAAAAGAAAATTAATGTAAATCAGTATATTCGATTTGGATTTAAAGAGATTTGGAATTACGTTTTTATGTTAGCACTGCCATTCTTGATCCAGCATTGCCAAGAAATGAGTTTATTGATATCAAGAAAGGTGTTATTGTCTATTACGCAGACAATGAAAAAGAGGTAATCGTCGAAATAATGAAGTTTGTTAGAAAAATAAGAACAATGAGCCGCGACTTAAAATAATGGATAGAATTAACGAGACAACAAACATTCATGGAAAATTATTAATTAACTGTTATTTTCTATAAAATAACAGTTAATTAATAATTTCGTTTAACTTCTATCAATTTGTTGTATGTAATTTTACTTCGTTTCATCACAGGCACAATTTTATTATTTCCTTCACAAATTATTTTTATCATGTAGCTTGAACTCAAGAATCTTAAATGTTACATAGTTATAATATAATATAACAATCTATACATTTTCCTTTTTTTAATCATATAAAAATCTAACTCCAAATTTACATATTATCGTTTTATTACTGTCACTTAAAAATGTACTAACTCAAAATTTACATATTATTTTATTATTGTCACGTTTCGCGACTAATACATGTTATCTTTTAGTTCAAAAAACACTACGAGCTTGATATCCTTCTCCATTAGAACCTCTCGAGCGAGGTCACCGTTCCATACGTTCCATCACGCCAGCCATTGAGCGCCTTTTTAGAAACATTTAGAAAGATTTTATCATCCACCTCAACCCTCTGATAACTTACCTGAATATTTAAATAAAATGAATAATCCTAAAAGGTTAATGAATCTTATAAAAAAGATTTATAGAAATTGCTATGATACTTTCTGAGGGGTTATTTTTTAAGACTCAAACGTGACTTTGGAGTCACATTTTTTATATAAAAAATAACAAATAACAAATTAATAGAGAGACTGGAAGATGATAGGAAAGGTAGAATCAGAAGAAGCTAGAATAATGGATGCAATTAGCGCAGGTGAAAAGTTAACGAAGATATTAAAAAATGTAATATGTAAACAGTGGAATTTATTTTTAGTACCATTTCTACATTTACATTACTCAAGCTTTTCTTGTTTATAAATATATTTAGTTTTGCATTTTCGTCTTTTTTTGTCAGAAAATATACCATCGATTCTTTGATATACAGTAAAGTTAAAGCAGACGTATTCTAAAGCCGAGAAGGTTCCAATCGAATTCTGGAGGAAACTTGCAAGATTTGTGGCGTAGTAATTGTAACAGAATTGATAATTAATTCTCTAAGAGAAACAAATATTTGATAAGTTTTCTTTTAAATTATTAATTGCAGAAATTTAGACGGTATACGATGGAAATTGTAATTTTTCAGCTTTTAATCCGTTACAGAAGTAATTGCCTCGAGTCCTTTAAACGGATTAACAATTTTCCTATGCTACTACAACCTACTATTTGAGGTTTAAGAAATTTGCAATGAATGTTGTTTGGAAACTTGAAATTCACCGCGGTCAAAGGAGGGATTTCATGCTTTGAAATTAAAATTTAATTTTAAATTTAATTTACATTTTAATTGTAATTTAAAAATTTGCAATGGAAATTCTATTAATATTTTTGCCAAAATTATTTTACGATATAATTAAGCTATTATAGAACGAAGATTCAAGAAGAATTAAGATATTATAAAACAAAATTATTTTACGATAAATATATTACGAAGTCTGAGCATAAAAAATTATAAGAGTACGTGACATTTCATTTAAGATTCTCGCTTTATAATTTATATCTACCACAGTTTCTTGTTATTATTGTAATTTTTTAATTCCGTTCAACGCTTATAGCTGGCCCATTTCATCAGAACAATACTGGTGCTACAAATTTTGATTGCGTGAAACTTTTGATTTTTTTAACTTAAGCAAAATTCTGTGATGGTTGTTAAATTTTTTTTACCAATAGTTGGGTTATTATATGAAAATATAATATTTAGTATGAACAAGAATGTAGAATTTCCTTACTATAAAGACACTTAAATTGGAGCTGGACTAGGCTGGGGCGTCTCAGTCAGCATGAATCAGTTAAGGGTTAATTCTTATTCCCGATATAACGGAAATTATAGTAACTTATTTATCTGCAGAATTCACTCTTATTTTTATGAACGATACAAATTTGTGTAAAAATGACAAATAATTGCACGTTTCAATAAAAAACCCAAGAGTCTGAACCTTCTTTTTACATCTCGTGAATTTCAGTAAAAAAATAATATTTTAATTATTACAAATTTGCGTAAAAATTACAAATAATTATAGTCATATTTTAAATTTGATATCTTGCGGAAAATAAAAATAAAAAAGTTTTCGGTTTATGTCACCTGAGAGTTTGAACTTACTTTTTTTACCTCGTAAATTTCAATAAAAAAAATACAACTTTAAAGGTTACCGAAAAGTGCCCGGTTACCAAAGATTGTCATCGCTTCTGTGTATTCAGATTCCGATAAGGAAAGTGTAGTTCTCGGTTTCTAAGTTTTCTGCATATTGTTAAATTCTTGACCGACTACTCGGTCAGCAATATTGTTTATTTTTCTATCAAGAAATTACACGAATTCTAGGGGTGGGGACCTGCAAGAAACAGTAAACGAAATTGCGTAGGTTTGAAAGATAAGGGATGAAAAAAGGAGTAGAAACACGCGATATCATAGCATTCGACTCTTGAATATTGTACTTAAGGTCATTTCTACTTGCGAAGGCATCGTTCTTCAAGGGTTGTTCAACGAAGGACGTTTGCACTTACTTATACAGTATTGAAATTTATGTATAGTTAGTATGCCTATATAGTTGAAGTTACAGCCTTCTTGTGACGTCTTCGTTTCTGTACAGTGACGTCATGAAGGATATTCTGACGTGGTCAAGGATGTCTAACCCCTTTTTTTGTTGATTCTAATCAACCACATAATTCATTTCTTTCTATTTCGCTTGTAGATATACAGGGTGTCAGTTAAAGGCAACCTTTTTACTCTTACTCGGTGGCTATTAAGAGATAAAATGATATCAGCAATAAAATTGTGGAGAATCTTATCCCATCCACTCCACCTGAAACAGAAAATTAAGAGATTAAAAATTGATAATAACAATTATTCATTTTTATAAATTGAAATCTAAGAAATTGGTGAATGAGTTACCGATTATTTCTTACAATAAAGCTTAATTCACGAAAATGTCATTTTTGAAATGTCCAAATTTGAAAAGTTCAAATACGGGGTTCTTTTAAACGCAGTTTCGAACGATTGCTAAAGTGGACAAATTTTCTATAATTTATTAATTAAGTAAAGTAACAGAAAGTACAAATTGGTACTTGTTAAGGCTCCAATAATTTTCAAATTTCATGTAAGGCCCAGAAAAAAAAATTTAAACCAGCAATATTTTACGCAAGAGTGGCGTATGTTTAATCCTATAATTCTTTCTGACGAAAACGCAACACATGTCGACTTCGAGCTCTTGCAATCAATAATCACTTATCAAATAATCTTTAAAATTCTAATGCGTTAGAACTTGGAACAGGCATGCGAGTGGTTATAATATACGTATGAAGTAAGACTTTTTTATGCATCAGTATGCAATCTTGGGTATAATGGTTACTTTTATGCACTGCTTTTTTAGCATAAATGGAAAAATGAAGAATGTAAAAACGTAGTTGTTAAGGTTCTTGATGGTACTGTGTAATAATAAGTCTTTTTTCTTTCACACGCCTGAAACTATTATTTTCTTTTTTCCATCGTAAAAAACGAAAATGTCAAATTTCCAATTTTACCATGAGAAGTCAAGGTTTTGTTACTCCAAATATAAGTTTGTATTCACGTTTTGGTATTGAAAAGATATATTCGTCTCAACCACAAAAATATACAGATTACGAATTTCTTGAATTTCCGTATCTCAATCCTTTTTTTAAATTTCGAAAACATTTCAGTGGTGAGATTTTAATTTTCTAGTCATACATTCCAAATTCCATTCTGTGTGTATATTTCAAAAATATGGTAGAAGTTGAATTAACAATTTTTTGAAGCTATTTCAGCTTTATGTCTCAATAGAATTTTGTTATGAATCTTTACGCCATATTCTTTTCTCTTTTACTGAAATGTTAGGTTCATTTCGGTAAATTATTATTTGTTGGTAACGTGTATCCGTGGACTTACTTGTGCAAACTGTTTTGTTAGAAGCCACACTGCCTTCCTTGCAATGACACTTCCCATTAAAGCAGACAGCTAAATCTATGTCTGTTTCCAAGTAACATTCTCCCAAATTTTCGCAATCCTGCGTAAGAGCTACAAACAATCATGTGTGGTTAATCACAAAAATACTCTGGAAACACATTTTTGGAAATTCTAAAGATATGTTGAGTAGTATTTAATACAATATCTGGTTTCTAAAAACTGTAGTATATATTTAGAGATAGCTAAATATAAAAATAACTACAATTTTCAACTTTTTGTTTCTTTCTATTTGAACTCAAAATTTAAAAAAATGTTTTTTTAATGTTTCAAAATTCGTAGTTTTAATGAGTAATAGTGAATCCCTTGAAATTAAATGTCGTTGCTAACATGAATGTCTCTAACGTCTGTCAATATGTTTGTCAGTGAAAAGTTCTATTGACAGACCTTTCTTCTTGAAACATTTTCCAAAGCGATAATGAGAGTCGAGTGGACATCCGCAAGTTGAAGATTCAATTGCCGTTCCATTGTCGAAAGTGAATGCTGCACAAACTGCATTCTCAGTTAAATTCAAGCACTGAATATCTTGTTCACATTCTTCACCATAATCGGCAACTGAAAATTATAATAGGGCAAAATTATGTACTGAAATAAACAAGGCATTTTTAGAGGGAAAATAGCATCAATGAATGAACGGTTAGGCATTTCATGTCAAATAAGAGAAATGATAATTTCTATTTTGGAATCGTTTCACATTTTGTACTTTTCACTATTTTGAACAAAAGGCAGCTAATGATCGTTATTAATAATTTCTGAATAAATATAATAATAAGTTAATTTATATTATAAATTCAAGTGTTATTCCATAATTCTGACGAATTTTTTAAATTTAATTGTTGACAAACTTTTAAGGAAGTTAAAACAGAACCGAATCGTCTTTATTTAATCTACATTTTCCATTAGAGAATTATGCAATATATTAAAAAATAATGAAAATAAAATTGAAACTATGAAGAGCTAGTAGAAATATACAATAATAATGATTTTGATTTTGTGAATTTTCGTATTAAATATTTAAATATTTAATATTCAATAAGGAAATTATTCTGTCTTCATTGACGAATTTTTCTAACTAGAAAATTTGTTCTGCAAAATCTCTACATTTGACCTGTTTTTTAATTTCTGTGCATGAATGGTTTTACGACATTAACTCGTAAATAAAATGCAGTTTCCCCCTCAAATTTCATAGAGACGCCCTGATTTTTTTAAATTAATGCATTTAAGAGAGAAATAAAATTACTTGGTAGGCAAGAGTTGGTAGAATAAGCAACATAACTTTCGTCGCAAGTGCAAACATTTGATATGCAGTTTGAATTGTTAACGTTTTCACATTCTTCCGTTGAGCTACAATTAGCTCCATTTCCTGAAAAGAGTAAAAAAAGAAATATGCATTCGTATCGCGTGAGGACGTACTTTCATTTTCAAAAAATATCTTCTTTTTGCTAATTAAATTTCAAAATTTAAAAAAAAAACGAGTAACGTACCTTTCACGCAAGATTCTCCGAGTTGGAAGTAAGATTCTTCGCAAGTACAAAGATTTTCGGTACACTCTGAATTCTCTACTTGGCAACTTTCTGTTTTTTCACAAAACTCTCCAAGATCTGATAGAAATCGAAATAAAAATTCACATCTGACTGAAATCTTTTCAAAAGTACATCTTGTTTTTACAACATTTTTCATGCAGTTAGCGGATATTAATTAAGAATCCAACCATTGTGTTTATTTCCGTCTCTACCTGTGCATGTTTTTCTCTTATAGGTATGTAGAAATCGTTCGATTTTTAGAACGCTCACGCTATATTTTTATTCATAAAAATTTCAAAAATAAACAAGCAGTAAAAAGTTGACGATGTTGAATTACGTTAACCTTCATTTGAACACTGCTAAGCAGCATGATTTTTTCTGAGAAAGCATGTAATCGATATTGTTGAAAACTGTGCAATTACGAAAACATTGCAATCTCGGCGTTAAAATAACACGACACTTCTATCCAGAAAAATCCAATGTACTGGACTGTGTCAAATTAGCAATCTAGAATCGTTAAATGGGGTGAAAAGGCGGTCAAGACTGGTGTTATGGTGACACTGATAATTTAACATCGCTTTTATTATATTGTAGAATAAGAACGTGTTGCAAAATAAAATTTCTCTCTTGTCAGTTTCACGTGAAAATGATAGAACCTTGATTCCTTCGTTGTAGAAAATGCAGTTTAAAAAAAAAAGCTTAAGAGAGACAGGTGTCAAAAGTAACATCAATGATATTAACGCTATCTGTTGAGTAATAATTACGCTATGCCAATATTTCCTCGCTTGCTTTTATTTTCTATGAAATGTTAGGGTCTTTATTTCGTACCTAAAAATTTTTCAGTTTTCAATTGTATTATTTAACAGAGAGTGTTAATATCATTGATGTTACTTTTGACACCTGTTACTTTTGATACCGGTCTCCCTTAATTTGTTCTAAATGTATAATAAAATTAAATAATCGAATTAAGAAAAATAAAAATATAAATTAGTTACTTGAATGATCTGGAATACAGCGAGTTCTATTGGAATTAATATGGAACCCTTCGGGACACGAACAAATAAAATTTCTACAGAATATTGTAGATTCTAATCCTTCTTCGTAGCAATCCTTTTGATCGGAACAAGAATCTCCAACTTTTTTACTTTGCCAGCAAAACATTTCTTCTTCTATATAATGCGAGTTTTCCTGGCACAAGCATTTATGATTGTCACAGGAATTATCTGGCCCAAATATGTAGCAACTTTCATCCCGAGAGCAAGAGTACCCATAGGTCCTGAGTGCTGAAACCAAAAAATGGATGTACAGAAATAAATGAAATTATTTATTTAGGAAAATACCCGTTTTTTTAGTCGCCAAAAACAACGCATTGGATATTCAACATTTTTTAAAAATCACTCGATTATTAATACTGCTCCATATCATTTTTGGATCTGAATTCAAACTTAATGAAATGATATTGACGTTTCCACATTCAGCTATACCAGGTATTGAACAGGCGGTGAACTGACCACGAATGTGTGAGCGAAAATCACTTCAGTAATTCTCTAGTTTGAACTATATTAGATTCTATTACTGTGCAATGTTTCATATCAATTATGAAGCATGACAAACCTCTATGAGAATGACGGATTTCCAAATATTACATTTTTGCTAGAATTATACATAAAATGAGTGTTATACGGGTAACTTTATTCAGTCAATATGAAACTGTATCACAAAAAGTGTCTGTATTGTATTCGTGCGCTATATATTTAATATTAAAATTATATAAAAGATTATGGACTTATTATTATTATTGTTATTGTTACTGTTGTTGTTATTGTTATTTTTATTATTATTATTATTATTATTGTTTTATATTAACGCAATTCCAATTGGTAATTTTTCTACTTTCATTATTGAGACTTACCTAAATAACAAAAATTCAAACATTGACGGCAACTTCTATCACTAACACAAATATGGTATTTGTCAATTTTGATTTAAAGAATCCATCTTGTGACAGATTCTTCCTTAAAATTAGAACGATATTTATCGTCCCAAATGCGAAAAACAAAAAAATATGAAACAGTGTGTTTAAATCATATTTTTGAGAACCACTATATTGACTTATCATAAAACACAAAATTGCTCTAGAATATTCATTACCAATTCTTTCTTTTATATACTTACTTATTTGTTAGATAAAGATTACTTATATAAATTACCTTTCACACATTCACGATTATCTTTCGTAGGAGCAGTGGCAGCTGTACAACCCCAAATACCATTCCTACAAACGGAATTTGCAATAACTGGAGTTTCTTCGGTGGAACAAGCTTCTCCCAATTCTATTGTAAACAAATAATATTTTCTCGTTATTGTAAATTTATAGTACAATACCTGCTAAATATTTTTTGATATATTTCTTCCACTTATTTAAGTGTAATTATTATTGCACCGATAATGATTACTGTGAGTCAAATTATTATTACACTGACTGTGAGCAAAGTATTATTTGAGTCTGATGAATAATTGTATTTCTGTTTTAAAAAAAAACGTTTTTGGAATAGCAGAATTTATTTTTAAACCTTTGACACAAATATGCAAAACGTCAATTAATGCTGTAAATTGTCACCTTTTTTACATACAGCAGTTTCAACATCTCCAAAATAGCCACGCTCACAAATACAAGTTCTTGAATCTCCACAGATAGAATTCGTTATGGATTTACAATCTGCCGTATTAGCACAGGAGCTTCCAATAGTAACGTTCGCGTCAATGGACACTAGGCAATAAAAAAGTCACGATTAATTTGATATCAAATGGTTATTGGGATTTATCAATAAAAAGCAAAGTAACGAAAATTACGTAGATAATTAAGAAAAATTCTAATATTGTACTACTGCTATATTCTGGTAAGAATTCTACTACCATACTATACTTATATTATATACATATAGGTTTCTACTATATAATGGAAAATTCCTAATTCTATATTTTTCGATAAATAGTTGCTCGAAAATAAAAATAATTAGTTTCATACAAATGTCAAGAACTATTACGATACTTCTCTTGTATCATTGACATCAATTTTCTTAATTGAAATTTTCATCATTTTCCAGATGAGTGTTACCTTTGTCTTTTCGTAATTTCAATTTCGTACTATTTATTTACTCGCATTTATTTATCATTAGCGCTCTAAACTCAAAGTATCTTTTACAATGTTCAATGTTTGAATTTAAAAAGCGAAGCGACCTCGTAAAATATAAGTTTTATAATACAATTAATATCAACTTCGAAGGATCTAAATGGTGCTTACAAAATAAACTAGTTCAAGAAAATTAACGACAATTTTTCTTGACTCTTTTGCATTTCATCTACCATAAACAAGTATAGCCGCTCTGATATGCAAATATCTTTGAGCTCATTTTTACACTTACCATTTTCCGTATAACGATCATTTCCTTGAGGCGTAGAAATGTCGTCTCTCAAGACTATGTTATTAGATTGGATGCATTTAAAAGACTTACATGTTGCATTTGGAAATTTGCAATCCAAATTGATTGTACATTCATCACCTTCTACTAAATATCGCAGGAGAAGTATTAATTATTTATTAAGGCATTTGTTAAAGCATTTGTTTGAATGGTGCAAAGAAATGTTTGAAAATAGGACGAAAAAACTGTTTTCTTAGGGGTTAAAATAACGCTTTTGCATTGAAAACCAATTCCTTATGTTCAGAAAATCTAATATGTAACAAATTTCGAAATCAATTTGTTTATATTGTTTACTTTAACATTGTAATCTAAAATGTAATGATTATTAATTCCGAAAAAATGGAAACTCTAATATTGAACATCACAAAAATTTGGTGCCATGAAATCGTAGCAATTTTCATTACACTGTCACAATTTTTAGTATAAAAATTGAAGATAACATCTAGTATAGTTATCTCTCTAGTCATTTTACCAAGTCCGCTGCGGCGACAAGTACGATATTCCCGTTGATAAAATCCTTTGCTGCATTGACAATATCCATTTATACAGGATGCAGCGTCACGGTCACCATACACGTAACATTCGTCATGATTGCGGCACTGTTCACCGAGTCCTATATTATATTTTTAATTCCCACAAAGAAAAAATTTAAATTTTTACCTTCCATATGAAATTCCATTTTCAATACATCTAGTGGTTGGGCATATCCTATTTTAAAGGCATCTTTTTTCTGGAATGTTTACCAGCTGAAGTTTTCTAAAAATTCAATGCGTACTAACTCTATTTCTAAAACTGTCAAAAAACACCTTTCGTCATTTTAATTTAGTGAAAAATGATTTAAACGAACTTTCTGAGTTTAATTCAATGATTTTTCGTCAACTATTTAACGTCAACAAAAGAAAAGTGCTTAGGGTCTGTGTAAAATTTGGCATTCAACAAGAAAATCTATTTTATTTAAAATGTTATATTTATGCTTCCTGATTATTAATTACGTGTCATTCGCGGTAGAAATGGTGTTATTAAAGAATTTGTGATTTGCGTATAAACCTTTTGATAAGTAACATCTGCCGTGCAGATAGTGGTAGTTTGGTTTGCAGACACAGATGTTATCTCTACAGACTCCACCAGAAAACAGGTATCGTGAACATTGTAAATCTTCTTTGCATTCGTCGCCGTACGAAGTAACCACTATAATAATTTAATTAACGATTAGATTGAGTAAACATTTCCCGCAGTTCTGCATTTATAAATATTCTTGAAATTCTCAAAAAATTGTTAAATTAATTCATGGGAAAAAAGTGAAAACAAAAGCGCAGGAAAAGAGCTTTCAAAATTGATTTCAAGTTCCATTATTACCAAGTATAAGGAATTCAAATTACAAAAGGTTGCAATCGCCATTCTAAAATTTCATTGATTAATTTATTTCCTTGTAACATTTATTCCATTTCTCTATGAAGAAGTATTTAGCTTTTTAATGCTGGGGTATAATCTCAATTAATTTCCTTACCCAAAATGCAAGAAGTCATATCAGCACTGTAGGTAAATCCAGGAGGACATTGACATTGATTCTCAACGCACAAACTGTTTTCAATATCGCAATCTGACGAAACCTTACATTCCTTTAGAAAATCATCTGATTTACTTACACGGTTGGCTTCTTCTAAATCAGAGATTCCAATTTCCGAACCTATTGTATACAAAGAAAAGAATGATATTCAAACTGAATTATCCCAGGCTCTACAGAGCAAAGAAATCAATGGCATTGAATAAAATCGAATCAATATGACATTACCTTCCAGTCTGTGAATAATTCGATATTAAAAGCAACCCTGTTTAGTCTGAATATAAGTTCGTACCGTTTGGTGTTACTTCTTACACCCCTATCATATATATTGGGGGTGTTAAAGATAGACCTAATAGTATACAAGCATGAAATGACAAAGCATTTTTTAGAATGTAGTTTAGATAATATCTAACAATAAGTTAGAGAGTAGGATGTTGCAACCATAGAATTTCAGCTTCGAAAGATCAGGGCACTTGAAAGTACATTTTACCATAGATCAGCTAGGTACGAATTTTCAAGTTTTTGGAACTCTGGAGTTCTAGAGCGATTTGGAGAAAAAAGTCGCGAGGTTTTATATATTAACAAAAAGTGCACTTTTTTGAACATGATTATGATGTTAGATATATTTTTAATTTTTATCCTTTAGTTGGCCCACTTTATAAGAATAACATAATCGACATACCCGGGCTTTTCAGACCCCATGGATAACAATTTGTACTTCGTGGAAGCTATTAACACTTTCAACTTAAAAATTTGTATGGTAGTTATTAAATGAGGTCTTAACAGATAGTTATTTTATAAAAATGTAATATCTAGTATGAACTAAAAAATCGTAGAATTTTGTTATTATAAAGTCGCTTAAATTGGAGATGAAGATATCTGGGGTGTGTCAGATCTCAGGAAGTCAGCTAAGGGTTACATAGCTAGATACAAGATTCCAAACTTCAGTTCGAGTTTCAGAATAATTTGGAGACAAAAGTACCGTAATTTCGTATAATTGAAGATGGGCTCTTTTGGACACCATTGTCATGTTAACCCTGCGTCTGTCAAAGCATGCCTTTTTTTCTTAACTTTCATTTTTTGTAAAAGACATTTTTCTCCAAGCATTATGTTACATTATAATTTTTCTAACGAGGCATTTCAAATACAGGGGTGGATTTTACGATAGCTCAAGAATATCTGAGAATTTTTTTGAAGTTGATCGTAAGGGTAGTTTCAAAATTGTGGCTCGTTAAAAGTGTCATAGGGTCTCACAAACTTACAGTGTCCCCCAAGATCGGAAAAAGGTGTGTACCCCGAGGGTTAAATATGCAACGAATTTTTAACCACATCAAATTCGGTTTAAAAAAACACAGTATTGAAAATTCAATATTAATGATAACCAAAATATAAATTCACTATATACTTAGAAATAAGATGATATAACACAGAGAACATACATACCATAAGAGGACCAAATTCCTATAAAAAAAATACACAACACTCCTAAATAATTTTTAACTGTGCCCTCCATCTCTATAAATCTTGCACCTACAGATGTAAAAAAAATACTGACCGAATAATTGGTATCATCGCTTTTTTCTCCTGTTTTGTTTTCCCCGTAATATAGGTGTAATATCTTCTTAAAACAGATGTTTATCTTACTGCCGCTATCAGTTTATGATAAACACCTGCAAACGCGATGTCCATCAATCTGTTGCTTGATCGATATATTACGGAACATGCTTATGACATCCAATCTCGGTCTAAATATTATTTTAGTAATTATCAATTTTATTTTAAATAATGGAGAGCTATATAAAAAATGTGGAAGAAATACCGTTAAAGAGACGTTGTGTTGCTATCCTGCATTTGAAAAATAATGTTTTATTTACATTTATTTTGATTTAAATTGAATGTGTCAATACTGATTATACAGGAACTCAAATAGTAAATGTTAGCGTTGATATGAATAAAATAAAAATTTTAGCTGTCGATTAGGGCATTCGACAAATTTTACTAAATGTTAATACTAAATTTTAGTTTCGTATTAATTTTTCTAATAATACCAAGCGTAATTTATCGTAATTTCTGTATATTTTCAGACCTGTTTGCTCTCTATTGGATAGATCCACTTATTTATTATTTCATTATTTTATTTGTTTGTTTGTAATTATTTATTTTTCAATCAATAATAAATCAGGTGTTTTTCGGATTAAGTCAGGTGCAATTCGTTATTAATTTTATTAACCAAAAATGCTAATTAAACGGATGTAATAGTTAGTAATAATAATAATGCCCATTTATTTCGAATAAAAATTTATTATAAATAATTGTTATGTAACAGACTCAAAATTTTCTAAATTTCGGTGAAAAATTGAAAGAAAGATGCTATGAAGATATTTCATCAGAACTTCCAGGAAATAACATTTTCTGCTCTCATTAGTTCACATAAACTTTGGAAAAAGTGAGGTAAAATAATAGTGACAATTGATTTAACTAGAAAGAAAAACGATAAAGAGGGAAAAAAGACTCGATCAACTGCAGTGAGAGTTACTCATTCCATCATAAGGTAAATTAATATATTAATCGTATTTACTGCGCATAAACCTTGAACTTTATGCTAATTCTTTACGATTTATGCAACTGCTAAAATCCGATAACGTCAACATACGTTAGTTAATAGGTAATAACGATTACTGTTCTTTCCAAATTTGGGTCAAGTCGTTATACATATATTTCTATTATTAACATTACTTACAAGAATGTTTAACCAGAACAGGGCGAGGAATAATGAAACCAATTGAAATGATTAAATGTACGAAAGAAATAACTTCACTTCCGCATTATTTATGCATCACTAAACTCTTACTTTACATATATTAGAATACAAAATTAGTTATAATTATACATTGGATACTTTCCTTTGTGTATGCTACTACAATGTTAATATATGTTGTAAGTAGAATAACGTGAAAAATATAATGATAAATGAACAGCAATAAGGTCATTGCCAAACTAACTAATCAGTTATATTTTATTAAAAGACGCTTAACCGAATGACATGTGCTTAAATCAATTTGCCGAGATTAACATTTACGTTCATGTGAATCATCCTTGATTTCTTGAATAAATTATTCGATTCCAATAATAGCTTTCCATTTAGCTTATGGGTACTTTTGTTTGCTAATTTGATTTGCTTTCTAAGTAAAATCTTAATAAATCAATACACCTAGTTGAGAATATAGAGTAGGATTTTTAGAAATTACCTATTTTTAAGGAATTAAATTCCGATAAAGCAGAAATTTTAATAGTAAATGTCATTAAAATAAAAAAATTATGAATTAAAGGTTTGACTGATTTTAAATTTGAAAATTTCAGTTCTAGCAAGTACCACGGTACTGCTGTATTTATTTTGAAAGGAATATGGGATTGAACTTTACACCACTTAACTAATTTGTTCTTTGTTACAAATTATAATTTTTCATACATAAAAACTGTTGTGGATAGAAAATGTCGAACGACAAATATGTAGATGATACTATCATTTTTATTTAAAAAATCAGTCTTGGCCTTAACAAAATTAACAAAAAAAAAACAACCAAGCAATACTATATCGTAAAATATAATCGACCTTTAGCATGAAAAATACATCAACCGGATATGCAATTAAGATACACTCTGATTGATAACATTTCCCGGAGTTAAACTTCCTTTTAATACTTCCGTGCAAAGATAGCACTCATACTGCCTTCGTATTACACTGATTTTAGCAGAATACCGATTTACAGGCATTCAAAAATATTCTAACCATATTTTGAAATGTCAAGTACACTGCGAACCTGAAAATATATCTTCAATTATTGTCCTGTATATCCCGATTTTAACATTTTTTGATAACAAATCGACGCTATTAGTTTGTCAACGGAGGAAAAACTTGCCCGAGTGCATTTCCTGTTTGATTTTATATATCAATACATTTTTATGTCAATATTTCATACGAGTAATATATAACACATTAATATACATATACACATAAAAAGGGACATTGGATTTTGTACACCGAAACGAAAATTAGACACTTTGAAGTGTCTGGTCCACATTTATGCACTTATTTCTGAGAGGACATTAGAGTTGTTTGTGGCTAGAGGGAAGATATCACAGTACATTGTGCTTCTTCCTTTGCCTCTATTTGTCTAACCGTTTGTACATAGTCTGATTATGCAAGAATACTAAACTGACTATATGGATGTCTTTCCTTAGAAAACAAATCACTTCCAAGAAATAACAATAATAAAATGTTAAAATTAGGTTTAAATGCGTATATGTAGAAGTGTATACATATACAGACTCACTATATATATGTTTATTTGCATCGAAAAAAGTGAAGTACACCGAAAACATTAAAGACTACTTATTTAATTCCTAGTTGACTCAGTCATAAAAGTAGTTGGAATAACAATAAATGTAGCTAAAATTACTCGCAATGTGTGGTTAGTGCCTTATTCAAACACAGCAATAGTTGGAAATACCATAAATTTTGTTCAGTGTATGAATTATTGAAAATTTAGTTAGCTTAATCATGAAAGTAGTTATAATAACCATAAATATATATTTGATGTCATATTCAGTTTCAACAATATTTGGAACTGCTTTTTTTCAGTATGTATACATGTAGAAATTCAAATTCCATTTCACTAAACTGCCTTCCAACGTTGTTGATTCGGGACTTGCAAAAATGACGAATATTTAGAAGTTTTTCCTGCAAGAAAATGTAAAATATCGCACGAGTCATATAATTTCGGATGCTTTTAGTACAAGAAATGTAGTCCTTTACACCTAAATATACGGCGTGGAATATGAAAAATAGACAATAAATTTAAAAAAATGTGTGAAATTATAATGTTTATTTATATACTTATAACGTACAATATCATAACGCTACATTTAAAAGGGGAAGGGAAAGAGAAATAGCGAGAGATTTTGTATAATAGCATGCACGAAGACACATTTCCTGAGGTGCTTCCAACTCTCTGGCCATAAAACAGTGGAAACAATGCGATAAATATTAAGTTCCCTGTAGATGTATACGTACACCATGTACATTCTACTTTGCATATACACTTATAGCTTTCGTGCTTGCATTAAACCGAAAACTTCTCTTATGTATTCAGCAGATTCAACATGCAACTTGTTAGCACTAGTTCCTTTTATTCTGCCCATACGTATATATATTGTAGGATAGTTCATAACTGTTACCTAATCCTCTTGTAAATTTTACTAAACGCTTTACTACCCGCCAATATACGAAATTTAGCATAATTTTCATTGCTCCCCAACATCTTCTACTTCGTCATGAATATGAACTTACAATTTGCCAATAATGTCAAACAAATTTCACACAAGCGCTATCAATGTTTTATTCATAATTTGAAATTTGTGTGTAACTATTGTAATCGCAAAAAAATAAATTAAAAATTAAAAATAGATAAAAATATTCTATATTAATATTTATTATGATCAGGTTTTAAATTCCAGAGAAGCAAAGTTGTAACTGCCAGTAATTCTAAACAAATTCCACGCAAGTGCTATCAATGTTTTATTCATTATGTGAAATTTATGTTACAATTGCAAAAAAAAAATAAAAAACACAGTATAATATTCTGTATAAATATTTATTATAATTAAGTTTTATATTACAGGGAACCAAATTGCAACTACATCGTAAGAGATACGTTAAGGAGAGTCTCTTGCAGTCGCAGAATTTAAATACAAACAACGTTTAACCCTTTTAATGAAACATCTATTTTTTAGTGTAAAAAAATTCCAGAATCACTATTCAGTCTGCTTGTAATACTAACATCTACATCCTCAAAAACACATCCTGTATACATATATCTACTTCTATACTTTTTGTTGAAAAATCAATGACCGACTTCATTTCCGATTATGCGAGAAGGTATTGTCATAAAAGAAATTGATGGTTGGGTGCATATGCTATATACATATATATACTTGTCACAATACGTATGACTGGTGCAGCCTGACATTTCCTATATCCTGTTAATTTTGACGTTCTTATAAAAAGCTTTTACCGGAGTTTTATACATGTCTCTGTATACCTCGACCTTAAAATAAATCAATTGTAACGTCTATTTTTTGTACTTACGATCAATATCAAAAAATTTTCCACATGTAAAACCTCCATTGTATGCATAGATGTACATACGTTCCATTCGAAGTTCTTTTATTGCGAACAACCACAATCCTTTCTTTTTTACCCGGGAAATGTATTGTCGGTTACGTCTATTTTAAACGATAAAAAATGGTTCTAATTTGGCTGAATTTTCATATCAAAAGAAAAAAACAGTTTTATATATTATATTGTATATTAACACTTTTCTCCTTATCAGATTGTCGTGTGTGATTTATGAATTTGCTATCGTTTAAAAATATATACAGTTATTACAAATTTGTTTAATAATATTTTTGATAATTTTAGTAACGTTTTAGTAATATTAAATTTCCCAGTAAATAACGTAATATTTTTGTTTAAAGTATCTAATGCTGCGAATTTGTAAGATGTGGAATGTTACACACAGGTATTATAAGACTTAGCTGGCATACTGGGGTCTGTAACGCTCCTACTCAGTTCAGGTCCGATTTAAGCTTAAAAAATTTGTTGTTCATAATTTAAATTCCGGGTTGGCGCATAATTAACGACGATTACTTTGCATTAATTCTTTTTAAACAAAAAATTTTAAAATACATTCAAAATATGTTCAACGAATTATTTTGGAGCATAATCGCCGTCTAGTTCAATAACTGTTTCCCATTTATTTGGCAGACGATCGATTCCATGGGCGAAAAACCCTGATTTTTCGATTCTATTCTATTCTTGACATCGATCACGAAAATAATTTTCATTATTTATGCACCAACGCAGTATTATATTTTTTTAAATAAGCTATACTTTCTATCTCTTAAAATAATAACAATCATACAATTTTTTTTCAAGTTAAAATAGTCAATAGTTTCCACGCAATACTAATTTTTATCGGTAGGGTTGAAAAAGCCTCAGTGTGCCAACTCTGTTATTCTGGTAAAGTAGGGAAGCTAAGGTTTACAATAGCTAGCTGAGTCACGAATTTAAATACGGAAGACAAATTTGGATAATTTACATTGATCTTTGTTCTTTGTTCCTAACTTACTTGAAAACCATTCAATTGTTAATTTGACATACCCAATGTTACAAGATCTGTTTTAAAGGGTACTTATTTGAGATTAAAATTACTAAAATATAAATAATTTGATTTAAAATATTCGATCGTAAATAATTTATAACAAACACTGACCCTATTATGATTTACTATTTCTGGAAATTTACATTATTTTTTAGTATTGGAATTAGATACTATTGTTTTTACAATTCACAAAATGTTGATTTCTTAACTGATCCTAATTTTGTGTATGGAACCATAAAAGACAGCATAAGATCAATATCTATTCCAAAGGATGAAGTCAAAGGTAGAAGAAAAAGAAAGAAGTGTTTAAAAAAGTTTTGTAGCAACTAGCAAAGCAACTTTCTTGTAATAGAAAAGGTATGGTTGTAAAATGATTTTAAGATTGTAAAAGAGGGGGTTGTTCGGTGGTTATACGAAGTCTTAAAAGGCCTTCCAACGTCTTACCAACACGCAGTGCATGAAATCGGGCCAAAGCTTTCACGTAATAACGACGTCCGTGTAACACGAACCCCCTGTAAACTTTATTCTTTCCATACGACACATTTAAAGGTATAAATCTTTCCATTTGTTTTTGGTACAGTTTATCTACAAAAAATTAGTAAGAAATTAAAACAAAAGTACCAAAACAGTAGATTTTAGAATTAGCTGATTTACCAATTTGGTGAAACGAAGGTAAAACTGAAACGGATCTGTTAAACATTGTGAAGTGTACCAAAGGATTTTTGAAGTTTCTTGTGAGCTAAATTAAGAACAACGATAAATTGCAACGAATTAACGATGTTTTTTCTGATGAAAAACTGGGCAGCTTTTCAAATAATTACTTCCGTAATTTTAATTATCCTTTTTGCATCTCCACCATCCACCGGTGCTCTCACTACTTTTGGAAAAACTAATCCGCAAAATCAAAATCAAAATCCTCCACCACCACCAACTCCAAGTAAGATTTGTATTTTTACTATTTTGGGATTTCACTCTGTAAATATATTTTTTTACTTTTTTGACTGCCGTGTCATTTCCTTCTCTTATTCAAACATTTCACAATAATTTTTGGCAACAAATTTGCAGCTTTGTGTTTGCTATTTTTTGTGACTTTTAGTTTTTAATATCCTAAGACATATGTTGCTGTAAAAAATGTATTTTTACTGTAGAATTATTTTGGCTGTTTGACACATTTTTATATTATCCCAATTTTTTAAATAAAAATGGACAAAGTAGAAAAATGCATTTAATGTTTAATGACCCAGGTTTTCTGATCCAAACGACAAATAAATCCCATTATAAAGAAAAATTAGTAATAATTAATTAAACTTTAAGGTACAAAACATTCAAATTATTGAAAAGACACATTCCAAATTGTAACTATTATTGGGGTCGAAATTCCGCATCCTTTCTGGATAAACATTTCCAAGTGATGAGATTTTTAATGTCTTTTTTGTAATTATCGAAGGATAGTAAAAATTATCGTCAGAATATCGACTTTTGCAAAATAATTCAGTATTATATTAAATTATTTTCTTTTTTTTCTACATATATATTTATACCGTATAAAAGCGGGTACCGGCATGTCTATACAAATGAAATATGTTCCCGATGCCCCTTTTTTATTCGTTTTTTTTAGATATAAGCTAAAGTAATTTTCTAATGGAAATGTGTAGAAACTGTACAGTTTTTCTCCTTTTCCTTAAGATCGTTAACGTCACACATACATCAAATATGAGCAACATTGTAACACATTACAAGTATACATATCTCAAAAGGGGATCTTACTTTTTTCTTTTTTTTTGTTTTACAAGAGTAACGTCAAGGTCACGCTAAGTGTAATTGCATGCTAATGTCCTGCTGAATACTACATACTTGCAATACAAAAAACACGAGTGCAAACATGGTAATGTGAAGCGAATGGATTTTTAAATCGTTGCAATCTTCAGTTCCACTAATTTTTCGGTTGGGCTCAAGGAGTTCTTGTATACAGATAACGTAAATAATTTTCACCACATCAGGGTGAACGAATCTGTTACAGTAGAAAAGGACCTTACTAGTATGTAGGTTCTTTTATATGTAGTACACTACAAATTATATGTTAGAACGTTATATTTACTTTGCCGTGTAACAGCATAAGGAGAGTCACGGAATAATACAATCTCCTGCTGTCCAATTTTGTCCTTTCCTTGCTTCAGAATAATCTTGGAAAGCACAAACGATATCTTGTTAAATCCATCTTTCTCCGATAAATCTATTATTGGTTGAACCACAATTGTCTGGATACCACTTTCATTCGTAATATTTCTTGTCTATCTATTTGTGGTAAAATGGTATAAAGAGCGAAGTGTAGTCAAATCCAGAACTGTTATTTCCGTTTGCTTTAATCAAGCTTTTTTTTATTAGTTCTATAAGTTTGATACTTTTTTTTTGTTAAATTTGAGATCTTAGTACCTGTTAGGAATGTTACTTTAACCCTTAGCTGGTCTATTGGGGTCTGAGACCTCCCTACCTATTTCAACTCCAATTGGATTATTTTTATGATAAGAAAATTCGATAATTTTGTTCATATTACAAATATCATATTAGCATAGAATTTTAAGTTTTTTGGCTCAAAAATTAAAAAATGTTACATAGTACCTTTTTACATTTGAGACCTATTTCATTGAGACCTATGATGTATCGGCAACAATTCAGTTTACTCGAATATTTATTAGCAATTCTCCACTGTATCAATTAATCTTAATTGAAAAACATTTGAAAGATTTGTCAGGAAAAGAATTGCGGAATATTTACTTGTCTTCGTATATTATAATTTCAATTGGATCGATTAGGATTTTGATTCAGGAACTTTTATATCAATTCTCTAAATTTTTCTTTAACTAAACAGGTAAATTTAATAAAGAGCTAAAATAGTTCTTTGCCCATAGGAGTTATATTAAAGCAATTTACAAATCGATGGAAACTCATCTATTTAAGGAATTTGAATAAAATGAAATAGGAACAATTGGTGATTATTTTTAAGATTTGCGGACATTGTTTCCGAGCTGAATAAAAATTTATTGTTCCTATAAATCGTTTTCTACCTAGTTTTAATTGTTAATTCCCAACAATTCGATTGATTTTTGTAATATTTCACGCTTGTCTGTCGTTCATTGTTTAATTTACTCTGACAATAATGCGATATAATTAAACCTCACGAATTTCTATAGTTTTCTATACGAATTCATGGGACTTCGTAATGAGCGAAGCCATGAAACAGATTCTACTGTACTTATCAGTGGTATATTATGTTGATAATTAAGGTTAAAATTAGGTATTACCAGAAAAGTTCTTGCAAAAAGTGATTCTAATATTTCATCTTTCTTTTTATTTTGAAGGGAAACCAAAAACTCTGTAGAAAGAAATAAAGTGCAACCAAATTCATTCAAATATTAATAACTGTAATAGCATCAATAGGTAGTAACAATAATACAGTACTACTTGAAAAAATTTTATAATAACCTCTGCAACAATCGGGTAAAATTGTGTTATTAATAGCAATGTAAAAACGTTTTATGTTTAATTAGTATGCCGTCCATAATTGTAATGAAGACAAAAAAAAGAAAGGCGGGAATGAGGTAGAGAGTAATTATTTCGACTGAAGAAACAAGAAAAAGTAGTTAAGAAGTTAAGAACACCTTACTATAAAATTAATAATTTATTCCACTTTTCCACATTTCTATGATGAAAAATATGAAGAGGTATTTCCATGTTGCGTGAAAGGGGAAAGAGTAACGCTCTGGTAATATGCTAATTTGGGTTCATGTCTCAGATTTCATGGCGATTGGTCCTCGGATAGAAAAAAAGAATAATTAAAAATTGTGTATGAAAGTGCGTGTTACTTAAAAAAATGTATTAGTCGGTCAATGAATGGTGCTTTTCATTTAATTTCTTTCTATAATAGTTCGATTTTACTTTTACTTTTTTGCACTTTGGGATTTTCTACATTTTCAAAAATTTTTAAACCTTTTCTCACATTTGACCGTAATATTCTGAGGTTTAAATAAACAAAACACTTAACATATTAAAAAAAGAATATTAAAAAATAATGTGTATACACATTATTTTTTATTATTCTTTAAGCTCAAAATTTTCAACAATTTTATTTTCATGTCATAATAATTATTTCACATGTAAATAGATTTGCTTATAATTACCACAACATTATCATTATTTTCTCTATTTTTTCCCTTAAAGAATCGAAGAATTTATTTCCGTGAAGGTTTTATTTCAATGCACTATTTGAAATTTTAAGAGATGTTGATATATTCAATACCTTCATCACTATTCGCGAGAACAGAGAACCTTTACCGAGAATCTGTAAATATAGAATGCAGTTACGATTTCACGTTACTCTTCAGTCCATCGATTTATAGTTTGAAGCAAAATACATTAACAAATTTTTGTATTCACCGTAACGCTTTAGTGTTTATGTAGCTTTCAATTTCTGTGGGAATAACTGCGAAAGCTGGAGTTTTATGGAAAATGTTTTGCAGCATTTCTCTTTATACATTTGAAACCATTATCGGTGACACACCTGTTACTAGAAATATTGAGATTTAGTAAAAAATCATGATCCTGAAAGGCTGAATTTTTCCTGGCATTCATTTTTAAGCTAAAGGTTCACAAAAATTGAGTTTAACATAAATCTTTCCTTTTGTGTAAGTAGATTAAAGTGTTCACTTTGTAATTTTAACCTTTTACAGTATAATGGTGCCTCTAAAAGCCTTTGACAGGATAAGGGCTTTGTTGAAAATTAATATTTAGCCACTGATTTCACCGGTGTTATATGATATACTTCCATGAAGTATTAGATCGAAAATTGTATTTATATTGTTTTTTTCATATTTTGAGTTATGCTCTCTCTGAACAAACTTTTTTGATGAATGAAAAAAAAATGGTTTGTTATAGCTGGCAAAGCAAGAGAATGTAGATTAGATGCCGATTGTGCTGGAATCCAAAATACAACTTGTATGGCTGATCCACGGGATGGAAAAACAAGATGCCTTTGTGGAGATTACTCAACGCCCGCTAATGGACTTTGTGTTAATAAATTTAAAGGTATGTAAATTTTCTGGCAATATCGATCAAACCATGTCTAATCATGAAAATTTCTTTATTCAAAGGCGATAATTCCTATTTCTTTCTAGAGTTTAATAAAACATCACTTGTACAAAAATAAAATTGTCAAGCTAAAATTAACTTTTCAAATTATTCCGTTATTGGTATTTATTATTTTCGTGCTATTTAACTTACGTTCAGAAGGAAAAAGATATTTGTATCATAGAAAGTTAACGGCAAACGCATGGATCTCTCTTAGGAGACATAATAATAAAGTGACTGGTCTGAAATATGCAAAACTTACCATTTTTATATTTTCTGTCAATACTATGAGAAAGACGAATAACTTTCATCATTATTCCCCCGACGATGGGTAACAGGAATTTTGACGTCAAAGGTCTTCGAAAATATCAGTGTTTCCGACAATTCGGTATAGAATTTTTTTATTTTACAATTTAAAATGATCAATTAAGCTATGGTATAATTTAATTTTAAGGTGAAAACACAATGAAATAGAATAAAATGAAAATTCAGGAAGTACTGAACGATACAGAAAACTCAGAAAGATGTGCGTGAAAATTTGCTGCTATCGTGATGAAATAACATTATTGGCATTAGATACACTTTTACGTGGTGACACTACAGGAAATTGCTTCGAAAAAGAATGACACGCGATTGTGAAAAAAAAGAAATTATGGAAACATGCAATCAAATGCTTTATCATGATCTTCACCTGACACGGAGTTGAAATAAGAAATGTATATTGTTGTACCGAAAACAATTAACCCTTTGAGTGCTGCTTACTCTTGCACGAAACTATCAATATATGCAGCGATATTCAGATGTCAGTCATTAAGGGCACATATTTACGCCTTTCGTATATATTGATAAATTCGTGAGGGCGCATAAATTCGTATGCCTTTCGCACTCAAAGGGTTAAAAAAGTGTGATTTATGTAATCATCTTTTGAACCTAGGATGTGAAAATAAATATCTTTAATTGCCCTTTCAATTTTTTCAGCAATCCGAGCACCTTGCAATGATAATTCAGAATGCGGCGAAAATGCTCATTGTGTGCAGAATAACAATACGCAATCTGGAAAACGATGTTATTGTTTGGAAGGATATACTGAAGTTAATCTTTCATGTAATGGTATGTAAATGAAATGACATAAAATGACAATTACACAGTGAATAATTTAAAATAAAACTTTCTTCAGACTCAGGATAGTTTCGTAGATTTGTATTGTCTTGAAAAGTTGGAAATTGCAGGTTTTACAGACCAAACTAATGTCAAAGTTAAATAATAAGTTAAAATAGAAATTCGTAAAGTCCTCTCTGAAGAATAATGAAGGAATAAACAGAACAAAGATTTTGAAAAATTCATATGACAGTATTAGTTGTTAATCAAATTTCAAGAGCCTATTAAAAAGGAAATGGTTTTTGAACTCCAACATAAGTATAAACTTGTAGAGGTTCTTTTTTCAATCAATAATTTTTTAAGGTTGCAAAGAATTGTACTTTTTGTTTAATAACTCGTAAGTTGAGGACTACGCATTTTAAAGATTTATAATTAGCAAAAATGAAAGAAGAATTTTTAGGCTTGTCAATTAATTAATGATCGCTGTCGGTATCTCTTAAAAAAACAAAAACTGTCCTGAATTTTTCACATTATAATTATTATTATACACTTAAAAAATTGTAAACAATCCTTTTCTTGTCACATTCAATTTCTAATATATTTGTTTCATCAACAGGAAGTTCTCAACTATACAGATTTTCTTGGCTAACGGCATCAGCATTCGTGTTTTTGCTTCGTAGATGTATGAACGTTTAAATTGACTTAAGATTACGAATTAAAGGAAGCAAATACCTAATCAAATGAATAACCAAATAAATAATCGAGGAAAAAAGGATTACATTCTTGAATTCAATTCTCATTTAGATTAATTTCAAATAAATAAATAAATTAATTATATAGATGGAAGAGTGAAGGAATTTTGAGGATTTTAAGAAAAATGAAACAATCACACAACAGATGCCTTACATACGAATTAACTTCTTTCTTTATTTAAATCAGAGAAAGAAAAAAATAATAGTAGTTACATTTTCTTAAGAAAAGGAAACTACCAAAGAAAACATAACTATAATGATAGATACGCGAATATATAATTTTTAATCAGTAATAAATCAGTGATAATTTGCATTATAAGAAATTAAACTGGCAAATACGTAGTAATTTATGAAGATAGTAATATTTTGCACTAAAAAACTACCTATCTTGGTAGTTACAAAAAAAGATTTTCGCCATTAAAAAAATTAGCAAGAAGTAAAACTTATAATTTTCAACAAAATCTTTTACAGAATAAATGAGTTATTAATGAAAATAGGTCGAATTTTTTCTATCAAGCTTTTGATTCTGTTTTTTTAAATTGATAAAAAAGAAAAAAATTCGGTCATATTAAAAGTATTATATAATAAATACGCATCTTTCTTCAAAGAGGCTGATAAATAAACTGCTTATTTCTTGCTTTGAACGAGTTATCAAATTTAAACACTATAGTAATTATTTAAGGAATAAGACAAATTAAAGTTAATATCTTAATCGAAACACGCATTACAATAACCAAAAGATAAGATAAATTTTAATAAACATATTCACTTTAGCTTTAATCTTTTTGTAAACTTTATATGTTTAAAGGTAGTAAGAGAATACACTTATGAAATATTTTCTTTTTGTATCTTTCAATATCGGCACTAATAAAATTATGTAATATTTCAAAAACTGTTTTTCTTCATTTCGAAAAATAGAAAGGTTATTTTTATTTTTTTAGAATCATATAAATTTACAATGAAGTAATTTTTTTTGTAAAGCAGTAGGGAAAACTGAAATGTTAATGAAATTTGTTTATTTTTTTTTAAATACCAATTGAGTTACAGTGTTTCCAGATTTACCGCCAAATTGGAACGATGGTGATGGAAGTTGTCGAACTAATTCAAATTCTGAAAAAATTTAATTATAGAAATAATTGATTTGCTAATAAATTTGATTTTCGCAAATTTTTATTAATTTAACTTGGATGTAAAAATTAGTTTTAATAGAGAGGTTGCAAAACTAAAAATTAATTAATATAATTTTATTAAATCTTTTTTTATATATATATTCAAAAAGCATCTATAAATCATGCAAAGTAATAAAGAGTGTTTATTAGAAATTTCAAGTGGTGAAAAATAACCGTGAAAATTGGAAAAAATTAGGTGTAAAAAATATGATAATCGGTCGCATAAATATTCAGATCGCGAAAAAAATAGAGAAAAATATTGAAGGAGTTAACTGGAAATTAAACCAACGTGGAGTGAATGAAACGATTCTCAACTAGGACGTTCATTCTCTATTGCAGTAGATAACAGCTACTTTTTCACTCGTTACGTGAATTAAATTAACTAATTAGCAATTCGTAATTTATTTTCATTAAAATCGAATCAGTTTATCATATGGAACCAGAATAGAATAGAAAGCAGATTGCATTCGATTTTTCTATCTTGTCTATTGAAATGAAGCAAAATTTAATGTCCCTATGTCTTTAAAAATTAACAGTAAAAATCAAATACAGGAAAATTTTATTATAATTGAGATAATGTTTTGAGAAAATAGCAACTTTAACTATATACTTCCAGCTTTGAAAAGCAATCGAGCGATACTAAAGCTTGATTGTCAGATTTCCCATTTTTTCGAAAACTTCCAACTTTGTAGCATTTTTGCAAATAAGATTCAGCATTTGACGAATTAGCAATTTTTTCTAATAAGGAGTAGAATTAAAACAATTGTTGCCAATGGTCATGAGAACACAAATAATGCACATAATTTCAAAGGTAGATAATTAAGTTATTTTTTTAATCGAAGAATCGTTTTTAAAAATCTGACTTCTCTTTCAAGAAAAAATACGAAAGATTTATGAAATTATTCAGATCTTTTGATCTACATATTTTAACAAATATTGTTAACTAAAAAATGACGCATTTCGAACAGAGTATGCTTCGAAAAAGAAACTAATTTGTCTAATCATTTCTTTTAGCTATATTGCAATTAAAAATTGAATGTTTCCTCTTTTCACAATAAAAAGAAAGGTTAATTTCTGCAAAAACAATTTCCAAATTATGCAATTGCAGAAAACCGTCTACAATGGTAAGATAAATTAATAACAATCCATTAAGTAACTTAATAAAATCATTGTTAGTGATGATCTAACAATAAGATCCCGTTGGTTAAGTTATTATTCAAAAGGCGTGCATATTTTATGACAATAAAAACTTCAGTATTTCTTACGTTTATTGAAATGCTGCACAAGTTCCTCTTTAGTCCAATTGCAGGAAGTTAAAATGAAGTATCCGCTAGAGCTCAAAATTCGATGAATATTTTCAATGTATTTTTCACGCTTTTCTTTTGGATTATCAGGGCAGAGGCTAATTGCATCGTAAGTTCCTTTATCATGAACGATTTTGTAATCGGAGTCCAGTTTTACTGGATTCTCATTCAAGTATAAAATATCATAAACGAACATTCTGATTTGAGTGGTGAATTTTTTTTCGTCAACAATTTTTGCTGCTAAATCTATGGCTTTCTTGCAATAATCGACACCCAGTAGATTTGTGAAACCTCCTTCAGCTAATCCGATTAGTAACATACCATTACCACATCCGATGTCTATAATCTTATCATTTTTATCGACACCTGATTTCTCAGTTATAAACCTGAAACATTTTTTAAAGAAAATGTGGAACAAAAACTAAACTAAAAAAAGGGTCTAGTTCGTAAATGAATATTTAACAAATTTCAATTCGTTACTTAATTTAATATCATGTATTTTTATTTTTCAAATTAGAGATTTTAATTATGTAAAATCAAAAATATTCTCTTTTTCACTTATCTGTTAATTATTATTTTCTATACTCATTGAATTCCAATAATAGTATAATTTACTATTTAAATTCTTTGAATTCCAATTTGTGGAATGAAAGAAATTTAAGAGATTAACAGATGTAAGAGAACATTTGGAACATGCTTATACTAATTATTATAGTAGTTTAACATTATAGTAGTTTTCTATTACAAAAGAAAAAGTTAACATATCAAACAACAAATACCACAATGTAATTAAATAATACAAAAATATAAATATATATTCTACATATTCATATTTTTTTTAATATAAACAAATCGGATAAAAAGATTGGTAAAAATCATGAAATGAAAGTAGGTAAATAGATAGAGATCATATAGACAGGTGAGTATAAATAAAGAAATAAAAATTAACAAATTAAAAGCCAGGTAAAATAAAATTTATTCTCTTTTCTGATCAAAAACATATTTCTTAATTCTTTTCAAATAAGATTTTAAAGTTGTCATAATTTTCATTTGCGTTATTGGGTGAAAAGCATCACTTTCTTAAAGTGGCTTTTACCATCTTTAAAATTTGAATCGAGCGCCAAAATATTCTCCTCTCTTACCGTAAGTGGATAACAAAAAGGTACACACTTAATCCATAGGATGTAGCCACGGTACAGATAGTATTTCTCAAGTTACCGTCTAAACGTCAGGATAAGCGGGAAAGTGCATCGTTTTATATTTATACAAGAGGAAAAGTCAAAATATTTTGTGTAAGTAATGAAAAAAATGTTTCTTCTGCAGTGACTTTCAACAAGTAATTTAACAAATCGACAAACCTGATAATCCGCTGCGAATTATCTTCGCCGAACCAAACTTCACCGACATCCCCGTGGTCTTTGTAATTATTGATTTCTTCAGAATATGTCCTTTCCCAACTAATGAAAAGAAGAAACCATAACCTTGTACTATTGACTAGAATTATACTTTTTCAAATTAAGATTGTGCAAATTACATATTGTGTGTATGCGAATGAATACTTACAAATCCAAGGTTCCTAGGTCTGAGGAATTTAATTCTTTTTCGCAAACACCTGACATTCTAATAAAAAAAATATCTGGATATCTGAATTTGTTGAGAAAAACAGAAAGAATTTACTCCGATATCGTTTAATAGAGATAAAAATTATCTCGTCAAACAATGATTAACAATCTTTTCGTTATCGTCCAAGATTACGGTTATCGCGATTTCTATATTTCACACGTGTTTATGGGTGATATCGAAAATAGCGAGGTTGTGTGCGGCTCATAACCTCTCGTCCGGTTTGTTTGGAACGAAAACATAACCTCCAAAGTGACCGCAGGAAGAATATACATATGTAAGTTTCTGCGTGACAGTACATATTTTCGCCTGGATCTAATTCCGAATTTGTCGTGAATCAGATTAGCTTCGCTATAAATTGCAATTTATGAGCCACGTCCTTTCAAGAAGTTTCAAAAGTGTATCGCATCAATATGTTTCAGTTACTCAAAAGTATATTTTCAGGTAAGTGAGTTTCTCATATTTACTTTCACCATATCTTTATTAACTTCATTCTGGAATCTAAATTTTTCTATTATCCATTACTGCTAGAAATGTTGCATAACCTCAAAATAAATTTTTCCCGCTGACAAACGATTGCAAACTATTTCATATTTTCAATGACTTTTCTGATCTTAAGGAAATTCTGAAATTAAGAGAACAGTAACAACATGAAAAGTGTGTAGAATTGATTTCAGAAATTTGGTTTTTGAAATATCTGAAAAATCTTGTTACAGTAGATAAAATAACATAAAAACGAAAATATAGATGTGTTTCAAACATACTGAAATTTTCTCCTTAACAGACATTTTAGCAATTACATATTTATCCTTTAGCTGGCCTACTGGGGTTCGAAATGGCCTCCAGGCTAGATCAACTAAAATTTAAGTGTTTGCCGTTTATGCCCTATGTTGAATCATTTAAACGTGACCATATCATGCTATTGGCAGACTACAGTGAGAAGCATCTTTATACTAATATAATTCTAAAATTTATTTTATGCTGTAGATTATATTTTCATAAAGTAGCATACAGGATGTCAAAAATTACTTACCTACCTGAAACTGGACGGTTGCCAATTATGTTCTGAAATGAAATCCATTTGCAGAAATACGATAATTACATCCGTTTTTGCATAATATTACATTTAAGTTAGCCAATGAAGATGCAGCGTCTCGACGTCGCTACTACTGGACTCTTGAAAAATATGTGAAAGGACTATTGCAAGATGTTTTTCAAAAATCTTGCTTTGAATCGTTGCACTCATTCAAAACAAATGCTAGATGGAGAGCTTGAAAAAAACCAATTTTTCAATTGCAGATCATACTTCAATATGGTATTTTCAACAACCAAATAAATTATAGTAATTACATTTTTTCTTTACGTTTTTCAAAACTTTTTTAAATACATATTTCAAGACTTACATAAATTATTTCTTTTAATTTTTAGGGGGCTACACACTTAGCTACGTAAAAGTTAGGCGTTTTCTCGTAAATGTAATTACTCCAAGGTTTCTCTTCTTTAGAAAATATGTAACATGTATCATACTAATAAAGTTAATCGGTCCAATACCTACATTGAACTGCATGTCAAACTAAACATGTTTTAAAACGCATACCTGAAACATCTCGAAAATTTATAATTTGGAGACCTATTTATAATTAAAAGACTGCTGCTTCATCAAAAAACAATACTTTTAAAATAGGAAACGAGAAAAGTACATACTTTTTTATACAGTTTGAGAAAATTTTAGTCTGGTTTCTGTCAGATAAGTCCTGTATGAACTACATCTGGTACAGCGGAGCACTTTTTCAAACAACATCTTATGCAAAGGAACACTACATTTGAGGTCTGTACTAATTCAAGTCTTTAAAAAAAGGAAAGTATAAAATCTATAGTTTTTTTATAGTACTATTTCTGATGGTACCATTGGAAACTGAAAAAGAAATTTTACTACTCTAAAATCAAGATTTAGGGTAACAAATGTTAAAAAATAAGAAATTTTCTTTCAGTTAACTTTTTTGCCAGCTTCTCGTTAAGTTATCATTTTGAAACAGGTTTAAATGGTGGACCCGATGTCTGAGTTGCAAAAATATGTGTTTCAAAATTTTTCTGCTCACCTGGATGATCCAAAATGTCGCTGAAAATAGAAATTTGTTTACTTAATATCATTCGGATATTAAGTAAACATTACTCAAACTGCATAAAATTATGTAGTTTTTTTCGTTGACTATTTTAAAAGTTTTGTTTTTTGACGAAACAGCTTTTAATTATAAATAGGTTTCCAAATTATAAATTTTCGAGATGATCAGGTACGCGTTTTAAAACATGTTTAAAGTTTGACATGCAGTTCAAATGTAGGTATTGGACCGATTAATTTTATTACTTTGATACATGTTACAATGTTCTTTAAAGCAAGATTTTCGAAAAACATCTGGTGATCGTCATTTCACATACTTTGCAAGAGTCCAGTAGTAGCGACGTCGAGACGCTGCATCCTAATTGGCTCACTCAATTATGATATTACGCAAAAGCGGCTGTACTAATCGCATTTCTGCAAACGGATTTCGTTTCAGAACATAATCGGCGGTCGCCCAGTGTCGGGTGGGTAAGAAATTTTGGGACATCCTGTAAACTGTTTTTAACCAGGGGCTTTTCTTTAGTTGTAGCATATTAAATCATTTTTTGTGGTATAAACTATGTGTTAAAACTACGTTTAACGGCTATCAAAAAATTTGTTTAACTGAAAAAAGTCAATAGTTTCTACACAATACCAATTTCCATCGGTGGGGTCTTGAAAGCTCTAGTGTTCCAACTATGTTATTTTGGTGAAGTGAGCCACTTGACGGTTGTTACAATTGGCTCTATTTTTTTTATTCGACAATTTTCATTTGTTGAACGATATTTTCATTTTTAGTAACTTTTCTGAACTCAAAAGATAGTAATAACATGGGAAGTTTGTAAGGTTAAATTCAATATATTTTATTCGAACCATCTGTAGGATCCGACAAGAGTAGATAAAATATTGTAAAAATAAACAAAAATGTCCTTCAAACGTACTGAAATTTCCTTTTAATTCTCTTTTGTATAAATATATAAATAAAGATATTATTATAAGAGATAAATATAATTGTAATTATACAAATGTATGATAACAACTATAAAGGAATAATATTGCCATAGAGTTATTTATTTGTAACTGCTGTTTTTCTCTTTTCATCCAAGCACAATACAGATTTATGTAGTAAAATACGTTTTTAAAATTAAATACAAACATCTTGTTCATAAGCTCATGTTTCTTGATATTTTTTTAATGCATAGGTCAGGTTTTGCTACATTTTGCATCCTTGATATTATTTCCAAGTGATTTTGTATGAAAGGCCTTGTAAAGAGAAGCAAATAAATTATGTATTTAAACATTACGTGATTTTATTTCTACTATTCACTTTTTCTTAATTTTTTATTAAACTCTTAAATAATTTTGCATAACTTCTGAAACCTCGTTAGTTTATGTAATCCATACTAAGGGTAGGATCTACTAAATACTCCAGTTGTTAATCTTTAAATAATTTATCACTTGCAATCCTAAAGCCTTGTTTGTACTAGTAAATAAAAGATTTAATAACTTCATAGTCATCTCATTTAGTGTCAGACTCCTGCATTTTCGAATAATGTGACTATGAATAATCAAATTTCATGGTTACTAATTTGCTCTGCTTCATTTAAGTAGTGTTTACGTATTCCATCTTGTTAGCTTCTTCTTGGCTGTAATAGCGATATTAAGGATTTCTAGATAATATTTCTCATAGTAATTATCTACACGTGTTTTGTATACATAGAAAGAAATATTTTGCTAAACTTGAACCTCCATTTGTCTATTTTGTTATTAGATCAGATTTCGTTATTGAAGTGCAATTTGCTGTTATCACTGTTATGGTGCATATTGAAAAATCAGATGCATTTAATTAAAATCTTGTTATTGTTAATATTAGGTTGGGGAAAAAGTAATTTCGGTTTATCCCATTGAAAAACATGAGAAAAGCCGAAATTACTTTTTCCCCAACCTAATATTAGAAACGAACACCAGAAACTATCCTATGTACTTCTAAGTTAATTAAACAAGTTCCATAATGGAAGAAATAAAAATACAAATCATGTTTCTCTATTTTACTTGGAATTCTCGAAGTCGAATGAATTTGTAGAAATTAAAGTAGAAATTTGGACATGCAAGTTACATTCTAATTACATTTTTGTTCCTCTTACAAGACATTCTGTGTAGAAATCTAAGTGCATATTTCTTAGTCAAATTTAGTAAATAAAAAAAAATATTGAACTTTATGAACTTTAACATTTTGAAAATTACAACTTTCAAAATTTCTCTACTTTTAGTCATTTTTTTAAAGATTCTTTTTATATAAAAAATTTTGTAAACTTTAAAATCTCTATAAAAGAAACTAATAGACAAATTATATTTGTATTGTCTTAAAGAAGTATATCATAAGTTTCAACTTCTCAGCGCTTCAAAACAATATTATGTTTTTCATACTTGAATTCAAAATCGTTACATTTAAATTAAAAGGGCAATTTTTTTTATCGTATACTTTCGAATTATATCTAAGAAAATTTTTATACAAGGAAACAAGAGAATTAAAGAAATTGTACTTTGTTCTAACGAGAATATCATTCACAAGAATCATTACTAATGGTAATTTCCCTCCTCTAATCTACAGGTTTGGTAAAATCTAAAAAATTCTTATTTTAGCTTAATAAATGTTGTTTGATCTAAACAATGGAGATTTCAGTTTGTTTGTCAGACAGAATGATAAAATGCATTAACTCTCCTAAACAAATTTCAAATTAAAAGTTTGTGAAAACAGCATTTGATGCAACGCTATAACGTCAGCCATTCAAATGAAACAATACTGAGGTAACTGGGTCATGTTAAAATGTTAATTAATTGACGCTTCAAAGAAAATAATATTGTGTAAAACTATGTTTTTGACAAAGCCCTATACCGAAGAAGTAACTAGTTGTATTTTTAGGCGGACAAAGTTTGAAGATTTTTTCAAACACAATGCGATTAATGTCAGTCTCTGCTCAGACAAAATCACAAGAACAGACGAAAGCTGCTGCTAAGACAGCTGTTTTAATGTTGAACATGGGAGGTCCAATTAAAACTGAAAAAGTAGCCGAATATCTATTAAGAATTATGACTGATCGTGATATGATACAATTGCCAGTGCAAAGGTATTGAAATTATTACTCTATAGTAATTATTACTATAGAGAAATAACTGCTATAGTATTATTGGCTTCCCGCTAATTACCTTTTCGCCATGAGCTTAAGCATGTTCAATAATCAATACATTAGCCATCTTCGAATTGACAAGACATAGAATGTAAAATCAAAACTTCTAGTTTCTATATCATTTCAAGATTTTCTGTTATTGTATCGTTAACGATGGCAACGCAAATTAAGTAGAAGATTTTTTGATTTATTTTCTGGTAATTTGTACTACATATAAAGTAGCCTGTTTACGAATTGCAGAATCGTCTCAAGAGTCTTGAGCATATTCAATCTCTAATTCTAATGGCTTTTTTAAGTCTCAAAGTACTTAACTAAGAATGCTTTTCTTCAGCACTGTTCTATACAACACTAGACTACACTTCACTATTCTATTTTTAGCCAATTAGGCCCATGGATAGCTAAACGACGAACGGCAGATGTGCAAAAGAAATACAATGAAATTGGCGGAGGCTCTCCCATTTTAAGATGGACCAACAAACAAGGAGAACTTTTATGTAAACAATTAGATAAAGTGTCCCCAGGAACGGCTCCTCATAAACATTATGTCGCTTTTCGTTATACTGATCCTCTTACTGAAGATACTCTTCAGCAAATCGAGGAGTATGTAGCAACACACAGCCTTTTTTAATCGAGAGAATAATATTGTAATCAGATGAATTAGGAATATTCTTTTAAACATTTCAAGCAACTAGCAAAATTGAGTTGTATCTATTTCTGTATTTTTCCCATTTTATAGTGACGGCATTGAACGTACCGTTATATTCTCACAATACCCGCAATACAGCTGCGCCACAACGGGTTCTAGTTTCAATGCTATTTACAATTATTACAAAAACAGGTATATTGTGTTCCAGAATCATTAAATATTAAATCATAAATAGTCAAGCGGGAAATATTTGTGAACGATAAAATTATTCTCTTCTAGAAAATTTCCAAGCAACACAAAATGGAGTGTGATCGATCGTTGGGCAACGCATCCACTCCTGGCTAAAACTTTTGCTGAAAGAATTAAAGAAGAATTGGTGCATTTTCCGGAAGAAATTAGGAAGGACGTTATTATTTTATTTTCAGCACATTCCCTACCTTTAAAGGTGATTTTTTCTACACGATCGAAGTTTCGATTAATCTTGCAACGATTTCGAAATTATACTTTTGCAAAATTTCAGTAATACTGCAATTCACAAATATTATATACGAGATAAATATAATTAATATAAATCCTTACTTCTCGTGTTAGACTTGTAATCATGAAATCTTGCAATTATAACAATCCTAACTATATTCTCCTTGTTTTGTTAATTAATTTGAGTACAATTGGTTTTATATACTTAATTTGAATCAACATATGCAAAATATTCAATTATTTTTCGTAGGCTGTAAATAGAGGAGATCCTTATCCAGCTGAAGTTGGAGCAACAGTGCAATTAGTAATGCAGGAATTAAATTTCTCCAATCCGTATAGTTTAGTTTGGCAATCGAAGGTAAAAACAGTTTTATCTATTTATCGACTACTTAAAATACGAACATTTTTTCTGACATCTTGTAAGAAATGAAATACTCGTGCACCGAGTGTTCAATTAATTGTGAGTCGTATTAATTAATGACCTTGGATGCAGTTTACTTTATTTCTACGTTTAGCTATTGTTGCAATTGAACTTCAAGATTAAAACTTGCTCTTCTTTTAACTTAATTCGTCAGACTGGACTGGGTTGTTAAATAAAGAATTTCTTATAACTTATTCTTTTACAAACATTCACTTATGATACATATATTTATTTCGGAAGGACGTTAACAGTCAGACTGAAACTAAATTTCTTTTGCAACATTCTATTGTATTGAATGTCACATAAAGGATGCGGGTCCATAAGGCGAAATTTTGGCCCCAATAATGGTTAAAAATTGGAATACGTCGGATTGATATTACAATAATGTTTTTAATAGTTTGACTGTTTTTAATTTAAGGTGTAAGTACTATCTTTGCCATTTTAATGGGTGTTATTTATCGTTTGGATCAGAAAACCTAAGCCTTTTTATTTTTTTACGAAAAAAATACCTTTTTTCTTTGCACATTCAACCGCGTTTTTTAATATATAAAGCGCAATTACGCAACACTTTCCTTTTCATATATACTGTAGTCTACATCAAAGCATATCATATATACAAAAATGAACATCCTGTAGCTCTGTGCCGATGTTGATAATGAAATAAACAAATTCAAACTGATCTCAAACTGGTCAGAAAATGGTGAAACAAAAAATGAAGGCACGTTTTAGTCGGTTTTGATATTTTTGTGGTTCTATTATTTTTCTTAAAATATATACATACTAATATAAATGCATGTAAATACCATTTCAAGTATGTATTTCTAGTCATCACAGATTGTAATATTTTATGACTTATAAATAAAATATTTTGAACCACTTATTACTTTATCTCGTATTTTCATGAAGGGCGTTAGGACCAAACTCTCGCCTTGTGGAGCCATTTCGTTTGCAACTTTCTTAGAGAATGGAAAAATTAGAGGAATATCCAGGATAATTCTGGTTTAGGGCTCCATCTTATTTCTTATAGTACCGAATACCTTTGATTTATTTCTTTCATTTTCAATAACGAATAGACTTAGACACAAAATGATGTCATTTTTGAGTAAATATGAATCTTACTTGTTGTTTTATGACAGAAGTTTTTTTACAGGTAGGACCACTGCCATGGTTGGCACCATTTACGGATGATGCTATTAAAAGTTATGTCAAACAGGGCAAAAAGAATATGATATTAGTACCTATAGCCTTTGTTAACGAACATATTGAAACTTTACATGAGATGGACATTGAATATTGTCACGATTTAGCGAAAGAAGTAAGTTTTCAATATTGAGTGAACAAAATCATTCATAAGTCAGTAAGGTGTAATATTATTTCAATATCATGGTACTTATTAACATTACCATCATTAATTTCATCGTTATTTTTATTGATCATTATCATACGGCCTTAACAAATCAATGAAGATTTGAAAGGAAAATTCAGATGCACAATAGATTTATTTCACGTATTCAAATTTTACTTGCATATTCACATAAAGTTGAGAGCTTTGTTTTAAATCTTAAAATACTGAAGATTTTTTAGTACGTTCGTACCACTTTCGTTGGGTCTGAAATTTCGACTAAGTGTTATGTCTCCCTAGTATGAGGAAAATTTAATAAACATTAAACTAAAAGTTAATTTTTATGTTTAACTTTTTTGGTCAACTTAACACCAAATAATTGAAATCTAACATATTTAAATCTATTGTATATGACATAACAGTATTATTAAATTCTTTAGATCATAATTGTCATCTGATGCAAAATCATAAGAACCTTGATAAACAATTTTCTTTCTTTTGCAAATTTCAGTTGCCAATTGAACAGATCCGAAGGGCAGCAGCGCCGAATGATCATCCGATATTTATTGATGCTTTGACGGATATTGTAGCATCGCATTTAAAATCAAATCAACCGATTAACCCAAAATTTTTAACAAGGTGTCCTCATTGCGTTAATCAAAACTGTGCGAATAGCAAAAAGTGGTTTGCTGAAATTTGCAAAGCGTAAAAGCGTCTATGTATATTGGGAATATGTATAGACAAATATTAATAATTAAGAATAAAGTAAAAAAGATATAAATTTTGGGAAGGTAATTAATTTTTTATCACAGATGTAACAGATGTAAAATAAATTCTGATTTTCAGCTCGTGTTTTTGATTTTATAAATTTTAAAACATACAATCGCTTAAATATTTAAGCAATTCACTTACAATTTACGAAAAGAGTACATGTAATTATTATATATCTGTAGAATGCACTCAACTTAATCAAAAATTTTAATAAAAACTTAAGAAAAATCAACTTAATAAAAACGAAATTAGTAAAAAATGTATTCTTTTATCTTGCTGCTTATTTTTATGCAGGAACAGTTAATTATGTCGTATAAATAAAGTATTGCCAATATCAAGAAAATTGTGACGAATAAATAATTTATTTTAAGATCACAACCAAATAGTTTACTAGCGTGTTTTATTACATTGAATTCGTTGTATCCAAAAAGTGTCTCAAAACCTCCGCAATATGTTTCTGTCAGATGTTCTATAGTTATGAATGCAGACAACTCTAAAGTTGCTATAAAGTTCGTAAAACGCAAATGTAGGTAAATTTCCATGAAATCCTCATTTTATATTCGCGAATAACATTCTACGTGTAAATATTTAAAACTAAGTAGTACCAAATAATCATTTATCATTGAAAGGAAACACGATATGATGCAATACATTGGAGGAGAATATTTGTCCATTATAATTATCAGTACTGCAGATACTGCCATTGCGTATACTGCAGTCAGTTAAATTAGAATCATCATCATCATTAGAATCACCAGCAAGAATATTGTTGATGATAACATTTCGGTTTAACGAACGAAATTCCTGTTGTTTGCCATCAGGATCACTACGAATATTGCTAAAATTAACTTCATTAATAACATTGTTACTGACGATACTGTTTAATATTTTTTCAAATTATTAATTTGCGACAGAATGTTATTATCATTTAGAGCTGTATAATATCTGACAATAAGTCCCCTCTACTTAGCGAATAAACTATCCCACATTTTATATTACAATTCCATTCGACAATTCTGTTTTTTAGGTTCCGTAATTATACACCTATCTACTGTGTTATTTTTGTTTTCCTCATTAAAATGGAACTTGAAACTGAAACTGATATAATGGGTGAAAACATGCTTACTTTTTGCTATTCAGTTAATGCAATTTGATGATTTTCAGTAAAAATGTTTTAAATATTTTTTCATAATAGAAATAAAAACGCTAGATACATTTTACGACTGTAATGATAAAAATGTGTGGAATGCGGGTTAAAAAGTATTGTCCGTGATAACTTCTGTACAGTCAATTATTGTCAACAAATAGCAGAGATGCTACAACTTGGAAAATGTGCGTACTTGTATGTTATTGCTTGCTTCAATAAATCATAGCGTACCGGTAAAGAGAAAGATATGTAGTAATTTTACAGTTGTTGACAGTAAGTGTAATCCGAAAAAGTTACTAATATATTTAATTCAAAAGGTACGATTTCTTTAAACATTTATACCACTAAATCAACTACGAGAGGCGTATAAATAACGTGTCTTTTGCCACTCTTATATAAAATCCTTCCAAAAGTGTAAAGGAAAATTGATTTCTTTCTGTTCCTAGTGTCCTGGAATGCTATTCTGTACGTCACCAGCCGACACCTAAAAAGAATTTGTACCAATTTGTTAATATGTAATTCTACGTAAACTTAACATTGCATTTGCCGCAACTTTCCACTGCGGGAAAACTAATATAATTTATTATAATTTTAATCTCACAGCACTGTTTACTCTGTAGGACCAATATTATTGAAAGTATACGTAATTATATTTTACCAGAATTTACTAACAATAGAGTTAAAATTACTTATAATATCTAGTGTATTTTCTTTTATTTCTATTGTTATGTTACTTAGCTGGCCATTGGGGTCCGAAACGCCCAGGCCTAATGTAGCTTCAGTAATGGCAATTTTGTACTAAGAAAATTCTTAAGTTTCTTTTCATGTTATATATAAATATTGTAATTTCCTAAAGCAACGATACGATATGTTTAAACAACAATCTGTTAACAACCATCATAAAATTTTGTCAAATTGAAAAGTCACATAACATAAATTTTTAATGGCGGGATCCGAAAAGCCACAGTGTGCCAACTATGTTATTCTGGTGAAGTGGGCCAGCGAAGGATTAAATCTGTTCAACAATTATTTTTTCATTGAATTTTAGTAATAAATTAGTTAAACTCTAACTGTTGAGATGGCTTTATATTAGAACTGATGCAATATTTTTTCCCTGACCTGTTTTACCAAATCGAAAATAAAACACAGGTTTTATGCTTCGTGTTTGTAGCACTAAAAGAAAGAAATAAAGATCAATCTTGTACTTACAGAACTGAAAATTAAATTTTGATATTCTTCAATCTTTCATTTTTTTAGTTTCAATATTCCTTTTCCCGAAAATTCTACTCCTTGGTTAAAAAGTGCAGTTATATTATCCGATGGAAAGTATATAGAAGTTGCTGAATTTCATTTGGTGTCTCCCGTTAATGACGTTCAAATTTTATGGTACAAAAGAGACAAAGTATATGTAGTCTTCATTTTTGCTGAATTCTTGTAGATGATTCATGCATTGAGCAAAAGGGTTTATAAGCAAGAGGTATTACCACATACATAAATAGTTCTCTTTGAAGTTGAATAATATTAAGGGATTAATTAAAACCCAATTTCTTATGACAACTGAAAATGTCCTTGTAATGATATTATTTAGTTTGCCGTTAATAGAGTTTCTTTGAATTCAATTGGAATCAATGCAACTTAGTAATTAGAAAGTAATAAGAAATTTTCTGCACTAAAAGCGAATTCAGTCTTAATAATTTTCTTGTCTCCTTCTGAATAAGCATTTGTAGCTGTAATTATTTTCCTATTAAATAAATTGATTACTATGTGATTTAAGACACCAATGTCTTTGAAATCTAAAATTGTGAAAATAATGAAAATTTACATAACAGTTGCGCCTTATTTTGAGTATAAAATATGTTTTTAATTTTTCTGGCTTCGTTGTTGATTATTATTATTTACATGCATTATACAGAAATTAAGAAATTTGTAAAGGATGGAGGTCCATAAGCCAGGTGTTTGGTCCTGAGGAAGCACAGAGCCACAATATACTGTTCTTGTATATATGATTTGCTTTGATGTCTTTTGCAACATGCATGATAAACAAAGTTATGCGTAATTGCACTTATATCAAGAAATGCCGCTGAAGGTGCAAAAAAAGTATTTTGGGAAAAATAATAAAAAGACAGGCTCGATCCCATTAAAAAAGAGGAAGGCATTGATCGAACCTGAAAGTACAAAACACTTAAATTATTAAAAAGATTATTATTATAATATAAATCCGGCACATTCCGATTTCTAATTATTATTAGGGCCAAAATCACGTCTTATGGGCCTACATCCTTTGGTCCTTATGCATCGGTTATAAAAACTCTATTATACAAGTTGGAAAAAAATCATTAAAAAATGCCAATTTAGTATCACTTAGAAATTGAAAGATTTTCGCTAAATATTTTTTTTAATTCTTACTTTTTTATATCTTTATAATTAATTCGTTTCAGGCATGATAAGTATTATAACGATTTTTGAAAAAATCAAATGACATGGATAAGATTGAAGAAGTCGAATTACTTTTAACGTTATTTGATTTAATAAGACCGTCATATTAATTATAAACATGACAATAACAACAACAAAGTACACCTGAATTCCAGTCATTTGCTAAAACTTAAAAGGAATATTTCTACCCTCCGGTTTCCTTTTTCTAGTGATAATCTATGCCACAGCAGGCGTAGCATATTAATGATCACCCCAAGAGAGCAGACCTACTCGTAAGGCTTGTAAAGCTTTAATTAACACTTATTCATGAATCGCATGCGCAAATTTTTTCCGTATAAATCAAAAGGAATCTCTCACTTGGAACAATATTATTATACCATTCAAGGACTTTTCTATTACTATGGGGATTGATAAATAGAATAAAATTAAATTAATGTTAGTGAATATGTCCTTTCAGATTTATAAAACGGCAAAAGAAGGTACATTTGGAGAAATCAAATGGAGAAACATTATATCATTTCCTTTGTTACTAAAGTATAACTTCAAAGAGATATCTCTCAACTATCTGAGATTTCAATGATTTAAGTGAAACAAGTAATTAAAAATAGCTATGGAATTTTTGAACTCTGGAAGTAGGTTTGAAAAAAAGGGATTTAAATTTAGTGATATACTTAATTTGTTTTGTTTTCTAAAAATATTACCCAGATTATTTTGGTAGAAAATGGAAAACTTCAGAATTACAAGACAGAAAATTATAATACTTTCTCTCAAATATTATTAGTTTAGTAGATAATTAACAACGATTACTAAGCACGAAATAGGCTAAAATAATCGCCGTTAATTATGCACCAACCTAATACATTTTATTTACTGTTCATCTGGGTTCGAGTTCATAAAACAGGATTTTTCGAATTTTTGTTTATTATCCATCTGAATATTGATTTTAACATCGAGTCATTATTTGCCTTTCAATATTGATTTATCCTTTTTGATATATTTCATTTGCTAATACAACTCTAATGTATAAAATTTAGCCACGTTTTTGAATAAAGAAACAAAATGATAGAAAAGAAAATTAACGAGAAAATACTGAAGAAAAATTTCAAAATATTAAAAACTAGCAGCTAAACTACCTGCTACATGATACAAGATACATTTCAAATATCTGTATTATGAATAAAATTTTAAAAATAGTTTCTACAAATTTGTAAAGTTGAATAGTTTCAAAAAAATTGAAAACGTTTTCTCGATGTTCAGTTTTTGATTAACAAATAGAATTGCTAATCGTTGAAAAATAGATAAAGAACAAATGGCTCATTTCTATATAAATTGCTCTATAAACAATTGTAGGAAAGAGTTCTTTCCTTTATGTGACTATCCAAAACTTCAAATCTTGGCGCCACTAATTGTTTCAAGATGGAGGCGTGATTTAAAACTTTGCCTTCTTTGATTTATTACATCACGTTCATTTAAATCCACTCCTTACCGCGCCGGGTCAGCTGTTTTGACATTTAAATGTTTAAAGCGTCGAGTAAGGGAAGTCGATAAAAATTCCTGTTCGTTCGCGGCGTTTTTCTTATCGAATTGGAACAGTATTGAAATTAAAAGCATCGCCAACAAAAATATAATTAGATAAATGTACAATGAATAAATGTTTATAAAAGTTTATTAAATTGATTGCAGGTAGGAATACAGGCGGGAGAATACATCCCACCTGTGCCATGTATAAAGAAGATCAAACGGCGCAGTTGGTGTGGCGCTGGATGACGTTGTCGCGACTACCACTACCACTACTTTATAAATGTACGTTACGCTCGACACGCTCAGACCGTTCAGTACGTGTCATGCTTTACAAGCGCGAGCGTCTATGATGGCGGTTCGAGTGCGCTTGAAGATGCAATGCGGCATTATCGTGTTATCGTATGTTGTTTTTATTGTTGTGTGTAGTGTTGAACTTGTCAGTGGTATGTTTGAACACCTTCATTGCAGTCATCAACATCCGAAAGCACATGAGGTGAGTCATTTAAGAATTGACATTTCTTCATAAATGTAATCTTTTATTATTTCCCAAATTGTGCAAACAGCATAAGTAATTCTAATGCATTCGAGAGTACCGTCAAGTTGACGTCTCGAGAGATTTCAACTTGTTTTTGTAGGTTAAGTTTGTTTTCGGGTTTTTTGATTATTTGAATCTGACTTTCGACGGCGTTTGATGAATGAAAGAATAATGGAGAGAGAAGTAAGTTACATTTCGACATATTTGTGCCGGTAATAATGAAAGTGGCTAATGATAAAAATGTGAAACAGAATGAATTTATTCGATATTTTGTTTTGAATGCATTTATCACTACATTTACCAACATATTTTACTTATATTATTTCAAAATTGCTAAATCCGCCAAGTTTACGGGTTCGTTGAAGTCAATGCTAAAGTACAACTTTGTCAAAAAGTGGTTAAATTCAAGAATATAATAACATAAATTTTTCTGATATTCTTTGTCAAATGCATTTAAATTACAATATGGTGTAGTTAGTTTAATGAAATTTCTAATACAGTTTATTGTTTTTCATTATTATGCATTATTTTCTAGTTATTTAGTTAAGCTGGATTGAGTCATTTGATGTTTGAAAAAACATTGTTTCTTATAAGACACAAATCAAATGTACAATCGAAGAAAATATTTAGATTATAAAAACAATTGTTTAATATCATTGTTCATTGTCATACAAACTAAACACTTTTTGTACACGGAAATATCTAGATTATCTTCATAATTACCGGCATAAATAATGTTTCATTTCTTCTGTAGGAAGAATAGATTTAAATAAAACAAAGATTGATCTTTTAAACATAGGCAGTTTTCTTATACTATCATAAACATGAAATGCGTTTGAAAAAAATAGCAGTTTTAAGACAGCTGGAGTTAATTTAAACCCCCGTTGTGACAAGGATCAATAGTTTAAACATTCACTTTTAAAACCCATCGCGATTTTTAATAACAAATTTGGGTTTTAATGTTGCAATAGAGTTGCTGTGGAAATTTTTTTTCTACATTTAATTTTGATCATTGAAAGTTACCTAATAAATTGAGGGTAATAAAAGTATTATAAGTAATTAAAATTCTGAAAAGTATTAAAATTATTTCAATATTATCCTTTTTTTAAGATTAAAAAATTGGGTTGAATATATAAAACTTGATTATACAACACACAGGGTTACATGTGTTGTTGTATATATATTTTGTATATTATACACAAGTAAATAAATTTATTGAGGAAAAAGGGTTTTTGTATAATTTAATATAAGTTTCTTATATTGAAGTAGGCGAATTGTTAGAAGATAAGTGGTGTTTAGGTATTGTTCCTTGAAAATCAATAGAAAATGTGATATCGTAAATTTCGAAACACATGAAATAAAGGGTGAAATAAATCTACCTGGGATACGACGTGTTTGAAACAAGGAATTCAAATTACGGGTATTAAAGTAAAATGTTGACAGAAAATAAGCAGCGTTTAGATGTTGAGCGATTAATCTAATGGAAATGTTAATTTCTAAAGTAAAAAATTACCCCCTCGTTGACCTAAGCCTTATAATTTCGTCAGGTTATACAAGATTTTGCAATTTCTCTCTGATAGAAATGAAAGTAAGTTATTGACTTATTTATAAAGCAAAGCTTGGTATCCAATTCCTTTAAATTTTCGATGAAGTGTAGGTTTAACAATTTAAGTGTTCATCATTAATGTAAAGAAATAAAATCAGAGGGATTAAATACTTGAACGTAACATGTTTGCCCTTAGTCAATTTGTTTTAGAGACTGTAGCATAGGAGAGGTGAGTTATTAAACATATCTTCAAAATTTAATTTAATTTGTTTTACTACCCATTCATTACTGTTAATTCCAAACGTATTTAACCACTCTGAACTTCTTAATTTACCTTTATCAATATTTGTACGAAATTACCTTTACTGTCTGTCGCATTATTTCTGCATACAAAGGCAATGACTAAACATAATGATTCTTGGAAGTTTTATCATAGAATTTCATGCTGTGGCATAAAACAATTTGACCGTGACAGTTTAGAATTTTGAATAATTTTATAAATTCCTAATACCAGTGGCATGAAATTATAATGCTCACGTTTAAAGAGAATAACGTGTATCAAGTTTGAACTCATTTTTCACTGTATTGGAATATTATACCAGTTTTAATCTTGGAAGTCAAATATTTTTACAATGACAAAAGTAAATATGATTTAATTTTAATGGATGGTAGGACAGAGTCGTTCTATATTACAATCCTTGAGCTTTTTCCCAATTTCTATCCGCTACTATTTTTTTGGATTTCAATTAGCATATGAAATGATGTAAAATAACACATTAAATAGCAAGTATACTTTTCTTTTATTCAGCAATAAAGTAATGGAAAATATGGGTAAGCTATTTGAGATATACAAAAAATTACATCCCGGGAAGTAATAATATCTTAATATATACAAGAAAAAACGCAATGGATACATACCGGGAAAGGGATTTTATTGCATCTTTTTCTTGTACACTTTAAGACAATCTATTTGTGTTTTATGTTCCATTCGTTTATTGTTTTCATTGCAATAAAACTCTCTTGTATATGTATAATTCCTAAACGCAGCTAAAAAGTACAATATTAGAAATGAAGAAAAAAGATGTTTACTATATAAAGGGTCATTTATGTTATTTTTAATATCAATTGAAAGCCAATAAACAGTTATTTGCAGTTTACACATTGCGTACGGCACCCTTCTACGTTCCGTTTGGTATAAACGAGATATCTCGTCTCCCGTACGCAATGTGTTAATAGTAATTAAATAATAAACAAATAAAACTGATTTACTATTTTTCCACACATTATCTTCATTGCAATCAGAATGTTCCCAATTAAAAACAATATCGCCCAGATTCTCTGAAATTCGAATTTTCGTAATTCCAATTTCGAATAATTTTTTTTTGTAAATATTTATTTCGAGGTTTTCTCTTGTAACTACGCAGATACAAAATTGCTGTATTGTATTTCTTCATCAACATTATCATTGTGAAGTAGTCTGCTCGAACGACTGCTTGGCTCGATGAATTTTTCCTTGCCCTCCTATCTTTGGCTAGTCTCTTCGTTTCTCCATACTTGTTACAACTCATATCCTTGGCAATTTGTTGAGCGCACTCTAAGCTGGGTCTTCTTCTGCAGCTTCTATTTCCCAACTTGCCCCTCGAACATATCCCTTAACAGCATTTCATGCTTCGTATATCCCGTTAGTTAATCTCTCATATCGAATGAAGGTCAAGTTAGTTGGAGTTCAAATTCAAATGCAAAAATCCTAATTATTGAACAATTCAATTATCCCAACATGCTAAATGTGCAACATTCGTACACTTTTCGGACAGTGCAAGTTTGAGAACAAAGCTTTGGTAAGTTTTACCGCCACGAACTTTCAAAGTTACAAATTTGAGACTCGTTATTGCCACAAGATGTATTCAAACTTCACCCTTCTATTTCTTTAGAAGCTCCTTTTTCCCTTTTAGCTGTGTATATAAAAAATTTCACTTTTACTTTGCCGTTTCGGGTTACTTTGAACATTCTTCTGTGGTATACAATTTTGAAAGCTTCCAGCTTTTCCTTTCTCTCTGTATACTTGCTGTCCAAGTTTCACAGCCATATAACGCGGGGTACAGCAAACGTAGCTTTTCAGAAGCTTCTTTCTGGATTCTGAATTTCTACTTGTTGATCACAACAAATGTTCTTCTTTGATTGAAAGCTCTTCTTCCTTCCTTACATTCATCCAATTACCCTGAATTTTTTCATACGTAATTAGTGTGTACGTCGATTGTCAGTCGTCGAATAAGCGATATCGTTAAAGCCGGGGTTCCTTGGTTCGAATTAGGTGGTTTTTATTACTGGTTTAAAACACCAATTTTCAGCGAATTGTCTTCACACCAATACTAACCACTTTTCCTTACCGTGCAATGGTATAATTAAAAAGTTTTCCTTCCTTGGACAGTAGTTGTAAATTAAATGTATATTTTTTAAGTGGAAGACTGAAGAAAAATGTATGTTTCATTTACTGAAAATGTAGACTTTTGTTGAATTGTAATTTGTCACAATGTATTTCGATGATTGTGATATCGAAAGTAGAAACTAAAGAGTTTCAGTGTTAATATTACAATAGAATTTTATCTATATTTAATTTTGTTTATTTAAAGTTATGAAATAAATTACAGGTATAGTGAAAAATTATGTATCCATTTCAAATATTGCTGTAGTTGAATAACTTATTGTAATTCCAACTAATTTCGCGATTATGTCAACTAGAAATGAAATCATTCATGTTTTTATTTTTTTTCGTTGCAGAAAGGCGGGAAAATTAACATTTCTGTATGAGGCAGTTAAATAAAAATGTCATTATTTGTTACAACTTGTCTTCAGGTTTAAAATAGATTAAACAAAAAACTGCTTTTTTGTAATTTGGAAAAGAACATGGATTTCTTTATATCCAGGTTAAAGTAATACCTATCTTTACCGTTTCGAGTTCTTGTTTTGTGCATAGTTTCATTTATCCATTTCTTTTACATTTGCCGAGCCTTATACTATAATTAATATAATTAATAAGTATTAATTGATACTTATATACTAATACTTTTTTCTCAACACATTTCGCAACATTTGTATCCAATGTACCAAATGTTTTTTCATATTTGTTTCTTGTTTTTACCACTTTTATATTTTTAGCTTTTCTAAGTATACTAATTCCGCATATTTACCTTCCACTCTTCGACTCGTAAAAAGTTACTATATTTGATTTTATTTTTACTGCACTTCCCTTATAATGTCTCCCTTCCCCTGAGTAGATATTACCTGGAAAACCAAATAGCAGATTATTTTCCCTGCGAAATGTTTTACGCGTGAGTAGATCGTTACGGAAAAACTACATATTCTCGTAAGTTTTACAATGTGGTTGTTTCCCGTTGCCTTCCACGGTGCACTTATCTTTATAGCTATCGTCATAAAGACTAATGTCAAGATTATCTTGCCGGTGCTTTTAGTCTTCGCTAATCTAACTATTTAGAACCCTGCTGCTACCTTTAAAGGTTTGTTTTCTCGTTAACCTATGATCTGGGTCATTTGTGGACCAAAGATGCGCCCTATGCGGGTAATTCCAAATCTACAAAGACGAATTATCTGGTCCTGCCTACAGTAACTATCCAGTGTGCTAATTCACTTCAGAGAGGTGGTCTAAATTACTAATCACATTTTTCAACAAAAAGGTATTCGTTTTTTTTACAATTCATTACTGTTATATTCGACGGATGTAACAGTAATAAATCACAAATCTTTGTAGGGGTAATAATACCAGAAAGAAAACTGATAACGTATTTTTAATTACTAAATAAGTTGTATAACTAAAAGCTGATCATGGATCTTCGATATAGAATGTATAAAAAATTATTAAGAAGTTAATAAAAAAATTTGATAATTTAAATTGTGTTTCGACCCTAGATTAAACCATTCTATCAACAATATCCTCATATACCATTCATTTTTTTTGTAATTTTAGTTAATTAACAATTCATATCAAGGCTGAATGGATAATTAACCCTTTGCATCAGACGTTTTTTTGTTAAAAAAAAGTGTTGTTTTTCACAATTTGTTTATTTGTATAAACTATTTCACAAAAATTTTAAACAATTTGCACATGAATATTTATTATGTAACCTGTGTAGATTAAAAAGTTACAAAAAACCCCGGTCAAATCAAATAGAATCTACTTTGACAATCCTAAAAATTGAAGTAAAAAAAGGTGACATATGAATATGCTACCATGCCGCAAAGGGTTCATAGAAGGATTCAGAAAAGGTAAAAATAGTTGCGTCAGAAACATACCACTGGTTTGACATTCGGAGTAAATTACAAATCTCCTTCAATTTCTAAATAGAAAATTATTTTACATAATCAAGCCAGAATCAATTACAAGAACAGCATGGAGCAAGTAATTATATTGTCATAGATAATATTTCGATAATAAATTTGTGGATTCTAATAATAGAGAATTTATGCAAATTGGGTTTAACGAAATTTTCCTTCAATTCGTCTAATAATTACAACACCGAATCAGATACCGAAATAAAAATATTATAAATATAATATAAATATAATACCATGTATTTCAGAATTAATATCTTTGAGTTTTCATACATGTAATCAATATTCTCTTAACTTTTTTCATGTGAACTAATTTTTATAAAACTTGGTACCAAAAGTTTTCCTCAACTGCCACTTTTGGACCAAATTTAGTGAACTACATAGTAAAATGTTATTCCCTTTTCATGCAATTTGAAATGATATCTTTAATATTGTAAACTTTAGGTTCAGAACCAACTACCGAGAAATCTTTGACCATGAAACCCTAGTAAAACCCAATACTGCTGTACTTTAGATTAAAATTATTGGGTTACTAATTGAAAATCAGTAAACTGAAAAGTTTCTAGTAAGTACCAGGGACTAGTTTTCTCTGACAGTTGCTATTTATTTCTGATTATTTATTCAGTGATACAACGTGTTTTTTTAAATCAATGGTTAATTATGGTTATGTAATTATTAGTCGTGTTATAATATTTTTATATTATATTATTTTATATTACAACATTATAATAATATTTATTATATTTCGTGGTTATTCTGATTGTGAATGACTCATTAATTAATTCTTATTAATTATAAACTTTTTTCCATATGACGTTTCGACTAAAATTTTTATAAGCCTTCTTCAGATATTTCTATATAAATAATGATAACAATAAATTAAGTTTGAAATTAACATCAGTAAAATACAAATAATTTATATTAATTTATTTTAGATAACAACTGATTGATGTAATAATAAAAGAAACAAACCTTAAATTTCGAAGTAAATAATTTGATAACAATAATAAATAGATAAGTTAATTTTTTGTCGTAGATTGTATCCAGTTAAGTAATTGCAAAGTTACTGCTGTAAAATAAATAGATTCGTAATATAAATTGATAGGATTTATAACCTAAAAATTTGTAGTAAGAAATAGATCGATAATTGAGTAGATTAATTGATTATAGAATAGTAAAAATGTGTATAGTTAAAAATTGAATACCTGGAAAAAAGTTTATTTAATTAGTAAGAGTCGCTTACAACCAGAATAACCACGAAATATATTTATTATATACGACTGTGTAATGACAAAGCTTATCCATTTTGTTTAAAATTATTTTTTAGAAATTTGTAGCAAAGAAATATCTCTTTCTTCGAATGTAGTGTAGGATACCTTTTTTTTTACATAGATTTTAACACTATACCATTCTGACCTACGTACTCCACATACGGGACACAGACACGAGTCAAGAGGTTCTTTCTTTCTTTTTCCAATAACCTAGTATACGACACCATGCATTTCCTTATAGATGTATGGTGCGCATAAAGTTGTAAAACTCATAAAAACAAACAAACCTCCACTGCACTAGTACTTGAAAATTAGAAAGAGATATTTTTATTTTGGAAAAGGATAGAAAAATGGACAAGGAAGGACAAAATACAAACTCCGTTTAAAACAAAGAGGGCAATAGTTAAGAAAGACGGACAATTTTGAACCTTCAGTTGCGTAGCATCCACCTTTTATAACCTTTGGAAAGAATAAAGTTCAAGAAAAGCTCTAAGAAAATAAGCCTAGATTTTTTTCTTTTCATACTTAGAGTTTCCTCCAGTTGGTTTTGGTGAACTAGTATCTGGTTTACTAACAAAAGATCATCTGCACCCCAGAGATCTTAGAACTAATATCTGGTTTTTTTATCTTTGCCCTTTCCGAAGTTCTGTGACTAGTATTTGGTCGCGGAACTTCATCCTCAAAACCTATTGGAGAACTAGGATCTGGTTTACCATTAGGTTATCCTCTCGTTACACTAGTATCTGGTGTTCCGAGTCCTTCAATTAATCCCAAATCTTATTAGTTTCTTTTCGATAAATCTTTATATTATTTTTATTATATTTTCGCTTCATTTCATTTAACACCTCCCACCTTGACGCATGCTCTTACTCTTGGGAACATAAAGCTACCTTGTTCCCTAAAAAGAGAGCGTTTCTCTGTTCCTAGACGTAACAACTGATGTAAGACTTCATTATTTATTAATAATATTTATTATAATATTTACAAATTGCATTTAAAGTTACTTGTTTCAGATCTAAGACGAATATTTTCGTATGTTATTTTTTAAAATATTTTACAAACTCATTATGTGAAAAAAGATTTAGAATATCAGGTATATTGACATTATTAGGGCAACATCGGCTGAAAATTGGTGTAACACCAGTTTTATTCGATGTTTCATGGGGTTAATATTTTAAAATTGCTGGTGTGAGGTCTAATAAGAATACTTTTTTGTATGTGTAAATTGGAGGCTTCCATACGAAAAATAAAACTACATCGGGTGTAAAAAGCATCTGAAATATTGGAGAAAGAAAGCCGAGAAAAACAAGATGTGAAGAAAAAGCTCTCTTCTTTCTTGGCATGGGCTGAGTTTTTTTGTAAAGTATGCATGCATTGCTTTCATTGTTAATATCAAGTAAGAAATTACACATACACATGCATGAGTTTACAGAGTAAGTCAGTTTTATGGTCGGTCGATTACAGGATGCACGTGCTTTTCCACTGAGCACGTGCTTACCACCACGTTGACCTTCGTTCTCTGTACATTTCTACATTGCAGCTTTACCTCTGATCCGCATTTCTTGATTGTAAACTTTAAGATTTTACTACAATCGTATGATCGTTTTTTCTTGCTACGTACACATCCATCAATAATGGTTAAGAAGTTGGCTTAGCACTAAACCTACTAAGACGTCTTTTAACCATTTAAAATGTGTATTGGTAGAAAAAAATGGTCTTTAGATCGGGTTGGGTACATTTAATGTTAAATTTTGAACCTTTTTGGGAGTAAATCGGATTTAAATCAAAATTTGGCCAACTTGAAATGTCTAAATCAGTAAAGTTCATTTTACTTGCATACAGATAATTGTAAAAACATATATTATATTTATCTTTCATTTGGGTTGATTTAGCAGTGCTTTAAAATCTCCAAAACTTAATTTTGAGATATTTCGAAAAGATAAATTACAAATTTTAGAATTTTAATCGCAGAAGTGCAGTTATCCATCAATTCCATCCGTTTTTATTGTGGAATCTATGGCTCTTGGCTTTGTTTGTTATTTATTACGAGTTTAAAATCTGTTTGTTTGATCTATATTCAAAATTTGAATTTATACGAGTATGTAGTTTCAGTTGTAATTTCAGCGTTTGCGGAATCTCAAAAGTGACACTTTAGATAATTGCTAAACCATAACTCGGAAAATTTATGTGTTGCGTGAAAGAATATAAGTGTTTATAAATTAGCGACTGACAGTAATTGCCTATAACGACACAATTTTTCAATATTAGGTACGATTTTTACGCTCTGACCCAACATCGGTTTGAGATTTTCACTGTCATTCAATAGAAATAGAAATTTTATGCAAAATTTGTAATAATTTTGGAATAATAATTTACTCTCGAATTAAAGTAAAAAATAAATTGTCGAGTTTTTTGCGGAACTTTAGTTTTGTTACCGGTTACATATTTAACACTACTTCTACCGTTACTTATACACAAATAATAACCGGGGACCATAAATGTGACGTTTTAAATAAAAAAGTTTTTGTTATTCAATACCAATTTTTGTTACTGCTACTAACGTAAGCATTTTCCATTTGTTGACTTCTAAGACTCAGTTGACGGAGAATGATTAAATTAAACTTGAAAAGTAATTTAAAATTAAAATGATAAAAGGTGTCTTTTGACACCTTCAGTAGATACAGTGTTCAAGAAAGTTTTGATAATTCTTGGCCCACTTTCGGAGTGCCTATGGTAGCCATAGGCACACAGAATAAAGTCATTTGCGATCTGTACTTGCAGATTCACAGTGAAAGTGTTAAGAAATTATTTTTTTGTAAGAGCTTTTCTCTTAACGCTTTCAGAATTTAACATTTTCTAACAGGTTCAATCGAGTTAGAAAATGGCCTTAAGCCGAAAAGCATCTCTCGTTTTTCCTTTCTATAGAAATTCCCGTATAGCGTATGTGTCGCCTCTGGAACCTTGAACCTTGAAAAATGGTTCAGAAATTCTATGAAGGATGATAAAGACCTTCGCACTGTTCTTATTAACAAGATCAGTCCTGTAAATTTGAAGTTTCGAATTCCACAGGGGACGCTTCGTTACAATATGACCCTTAACCCCTAGCACTCCATTCTCTGCTGACGGTTGACATATATGTATATTGAATAGGGATGCAAAAATATACGGTACATTAGTCGATTGCAAAAGTCATTGTTGCTAATTTCGAAATGAAATTTTCTACACACGTAACTCCTTTTTTACACGGTAGGTAGGTTCTTTAGACATTTGTGTAAACAAAAACATGTAACTAAAACTAATTTGGAAAACTTAATTTTTCTAGTTATAATTATTTTTGTGTCATGTACACTACGAAAATAATTTTCATCCAAATTTAATTTAATATTGTAAAATATTTCATTTAAATTTTAAAAAATTGATGTTACATTATAAAATTAAGTTTACATAATTTAAATTTTTACGAATATACGTACATTTATCTTGGTTAATCTATTGTTCTTTAGGTTTCTTATATAAAATATCGCCTTTGTACAAAATCGAACACTGTTTTATTAGTTTTCTATAGCAAAATTGGGAATATGTTTCATATTACCCCAAAACCCTGTAGGTTGAAATAAAGCACTGTATTTATTCATGTACACAATTACGAAACAACGATTTTGCAATGATGTTAAAACAGACACATTGTTCAAAAACAGGGTGTTTTCCTGAATCTGCAATTTCAAGTTCGTGTAAAAATAAAGCGTGTGAAAAAAAGATTTAAGTGGATGAAGGACCAAGTAAAGCAACTTTATGTATTATGATTCTTATTATTTTTTGTCTCTTTGTAGCGTGGGAATCCCTTGTAAAATTCTAGAGAAGGTGGAAATAGGTTTTTTGAATTACTTTTACATTTGACGGCTGCAAAAGTGTCTCTTTGTACTTCTACTTTTCGTCCTTCTGTTTCATACGCAAGCGCTACGTTCTTTATAAGAATTAATATCAGCTGCATATAGTGCTTCTAACGCCATAGCCTGTAGGAAAATGAAATTGAAATGAATTCATCAATCTCTCTAACGTATATAAGCATGTTGATTCTCTCTCAAAGGCATGGAAAGGGAATAGTATTTCTATCAGCTTATTATATGTGTATGTACACGTGTACATATGCATTTTATACGTATATACATAATACATACGTTCATACATTTTAAAGCAGTAAAGTAAATTGACTTTACAGCTTATTTGCATTTCTCTGATAATTTTCAATTACATTTTAATGTTTATAATTTCTAGAACGTAAAATTCATTACATGAGCTTTTTTTTTATTATATCCCTGTTCCCTCATCTATATCATCATCCATGGAACGAGATGAGTCTTTATTTCGAACAGAGGTGTTTTTATATTACCTGATTAATTTATTTAATTTTTATAGAATATCAAGGTACTCGACAGGGTGCACCCCAGCTTTATTTCCAAGTAAAAGAAGTTTTTCAATCCAACTATACAGAATAGCGTTTCCTTTTTGTTCCTTATTTTTTATTGGCCTTAAGCCAAAAACCATTTCTTGTTCTTCCTTCATACAGAAATTCCCGTATTGCGTATGTGTCGCCTCTGCAGCTTTTATAAGGGCAAGGCCAACATTGTGTTGTCGGAGTTCGTGTTCCAGCTTTTTACTTGTGCCGTTGTAGGATACATCCCTTCCGTCTCGCTTTTATATTTTTTGTTCAATGTTAAAACTTCATTTCCAAGGGAACTTTCGATACATTTATTTCGTGGTTCCGACAAGTCTAGCAACCTTCACCTCGTGTCTCTGTAATAAATAAGCAGTCTGATCTAATTTCGCTTTTAAACAGATCCGTTTTCTGCATTCTCCAAATATTTCAAGGTCCGATAGATAATTTTTCATCTATCCCTTTCAAGTCCACATTTTTCATAAAGAAATTACTGTTTCAATATTTGTTTGTAATGTAAACAAATTTATAAATATAAATTTCTAATTTATAAACATAAACAGATTTATGATGTTATAGAAAATTGGAATAAATAAATCAGAAGCTTTGTTTATTCAAAAGTTTATTTCTCTCTCTATACTTTCTTTACAGTAAATTTAGTGGTTTTTGCAATATTAGAAATGAAAGTTTTTAAAGTTGTTCCATTTTAAATTCGGAAACTCTGTTTCCACATCTCACGGATTAAGTAGAAAGGAAGCTACTTCAGCTTCAAAATCGAGTTTCCTGGTTATCTGCATAGAAATTGAAGTGCAAGTATCCGAGGTAAACCTCATAGTACCGTCAAGAATCAAATTTGATGATTTAGAATATTGTCCAGACGTTCGCCACACTATCATTTTCGCATGGTTACGCAGCTATTGCTTATCTCAAGCAATAATGATCATAAAAAGCGACATTGTTTTCCGTTCTACTTAATATTATATTAATTAAACGGTGTTCCACGTGTTAGAAAAAATTACCAAAATAACGCGATGGGGCTTAAGTTATTTTAACTTATCTCTAAATCATAAATAATAGATCCTATATTATCTTTAAATTAGAAATTAAATATTTGGTTGTCCCATAGTCCCGTTTTTCTCCGCTTGGCAATCACTCGAGAAGCAAGAAGAATAATTCTTATCATTATTTCTCTTTGGTGCGTGCAATAACCTGACATAATGCGTCATATTTTTTCTTTCCAGTTTAAAAGTATTCTTTTCTATCATTGCTCCCATTTTTCCTAGACCGAGCTTCAATAAATTTGCATACGAGTATATATTGTATCGATGTCAACATGCCGTCCTTGATTTTTTTATGATCCAGAAAAGTTGTTAAGGCCCCCGATCCCCATTGATGTTTATGGTGGCATAAAAGCAATGCTGCCTTTTCTTTGCTTTGCTTTTCACACTTTTCCACGTTTCTTCATAAACACGTGTATATACATATTATAGTATATTTCTATATGTATACAGTTGTACTAACACGTTGTGCCGTGTTATGCGGTTCTCGTTCCACTAAAATACTCAATTAGAGAGAAGGATGCAAAGATGCAAAAAGCGGCACAGAGATCACGGAAAAAATGCAATATCGTTTATAAACTGACACGCGAGAGAATCACTTCGGTCTCGTAAAACATTTCTTCTAATAACTCCTTATTGTTTTATGATGGTAGTCGATATATCATCTGTTTTATCTCGCACTTTTTATTTATTTGTTTTTATGCATCTATGATTTGACCGTCAGTATGTTGTACAATACATTATATACATATGGGATAGTAATTGAAAGAAAAAGATACAGTTTAAGATTAGAGTGTTTGATAGGTGATTAGAAAATGTTTGTAAATTTACAAGAAAATGAGGTACAAAATGTAATTTATTTTTCTGTGCTTGGAAGTTACGAAGTTTTTAGTTTTAAGATAATAACCCTTTGCATGCGAAGTACTTCTTACAGGCACCGCCGAAAATTGGCCTTTACAAATAATTTATAATTAAAATTTTCATTTACATAATGTTCACATTATGATAATAATAAAATAACGGTAAAAAATATTTTGCCTTTTAAATTTTATATGGAAATTTTACCTTCGAATAAATCACACATTACATAACCAGATGTAGCAATAAAGTTCGAGTCGCTGAAAGCTTTGGACGAAAAAAGTCCGAGTGCAAAGGGTTCAAGATTTTTTTACAGTTGTAAAACTTTTCAATGTCGAGATTAATGAAAATATTATATTTATATTGTAATAAAGTAATATCAGTTTTATGAATTTTCAATCATTTTGATATTCGTGATATACCGAAACATATAACCTTTACAATATTTAAAAATTTAAAAATAAACACCTAAATGCTTTTACGCATTTGATCTTCAGATATTTCAAATTCGCTCCAGTGTTAAAATCAATCCAGGACAAACTGTTACATTTGCTGCTGTTTTCCACGTCATGGAAGAGCATTAGGGACATATCTTGTCGTATAAATGGTTCCCAGAACGTTTGCCGAAGCAATCTAATAATGTAAATGATTCACGTAAATGCAATAACCATTACCGTAGACTAGATATTTTTTACGAGATAGGTCGCATTAAGTATAGTTTAACGACAGTTATTGATTTATACAATGAATTGGTTTGTACACACATTGTGGCCAATACGTATATTTGTAATGTTTATTGTTAGCCCATTTGCATCATAAGCGCATATATGCGTGCAATTTGTATAGTCACTATACTAGATTCCATATACATATACGTATGATGCAAATGGGTTAAGTTTGACATAATTTCCAAGACTTTCTTCCTTACTTTTAATAGAAAAATGGAAAAAGAAAGGGTTACGCTTGAATTTTTGAAAATTTTTCTGGCTATTGATGTACAATCGTTGGTATACCTACACCGAAAAAAAATGAAGGCCCTAATTATTTAATTTCTGGTTGACTCAATTATGAAAATAGTTGAAGTAATAATAAATATCGTTAGAATTAGTAGAAATATATTGTTGATGCCATATTTAATTATAGTGATAGTTAGAATTACTACATACTTTTTTCAGCGATACATTGATCGCAAACCTGGTAATAATTATTGTTTTGCAAACGTTAGTCGTATTTTTTCCTCTCACATGTGTTGATTATACGATTTCGCACTTGCTGTAACATTTCCATTACTTTCTGTACACATCTGAGAATTGCTGAGTTTCAAATCTAACTTACCCGTGTAAAAACTACATTTTTAATTCCCCCTTTTTTTTTCAAAGTTTCAATTTTGCATATTCTGCAAGATTGACTTAAACTTCACTTCATGTCAAATAAAAATTCATGTTGCCTTTTTTGGGTGAAGAAAAGGATAACAAATTAAAATAAAAATTCATTTTGTCTTTTTTGGGTGGAGAAAGGGATAGCAAATTATGCTGTAATTTTCATTTTTGATGTTTGAATCGGCGAATGATAATATTCTTCGCTCAACGATAAATTTGAATAAAAGAAACATGAATATAATTTTTTAGTACCTAAAAATGAGTAAAAATGCACGGTTGTGGAACCTCGCAAATGCAAAAAAAAATTAGTTAAAGGAAGCAGAAAGGTTGTTAAGTGGATAAAAAAAATGTTCACTGAAACGAATAATAGAGCTTGAAGATTATACTTTCTTCGTGAAACGTGTTAATTTTGTAATTGAAGCAAACAATACAAAGAAGTAACAATAAGCCGTACATCATAATACGAGAACATTGCCAACGCGTGTTATCGAGGGAAGCGGTATGAGAAGCCAGAAAAGATGAAATGAAAAATGGTTCAAGAAAATGACTTTGCAGAATGCAACCAGTTGGAAATGGGTGAAGTTGTTGTTACAACTCCTTCAACGTTTTTCGTCTTTGTCCATATAAATTTGTTGAAGCGTAAACAGAAGCATATAGCAGAATAATGAGATCGAAATATCTCTCTTATTCCGTGACTTAACGAGTTACGATTTAACAGTGTGTAAAGTACACCCACTGTTTTTGTTGCATGCGGACTTGCACAAAACATAATCGTAAAACTTTCGTCAATAGAAGAGTACTGTTCAGTTATCCGATGTATGCGTCTATCTGCTACAAGAACCAAAATGTTATTGTCCGTACTCATACAGGAATAGTCTTACACTCTTCTGATTCTCAGTTGCAAAGCAGATGTACATCAATTGTAAGGTATTTATTTAGAAAAAAGGAAGACATACATGTAAATGTGCACAGAAAGAAAGACGAAGAAACTAACTGAAGCTTTTACTTGGTTTGCATGTATGAAAAAGAAATTGTCACGGATTCTCTTCTTCCACTTTTCCTCCTTTAGTTCCCTTTTTACTACCCTTTCTCTCCTTCTTTTTTACTTTCTTTGTAACACGAACTGATCGTTTATGATATCTTTGTGGTAGAGCTGGAACACGCGCAAAGCTCTTTTTTAAAGTGGTTTGTAACTTTTTTCATTCAATTTCCGTGTTGCTTAAACTGTTTCATGATAGAAAAAGTAGTTTTAAACGTACTTACTTTTCAGTTCTAAAACGACTTTTACGTCGGCTTTTGTTTTTAACTTGCGTATGTATATATATATATGTATATGTACATTAGCCGAATATTTCCTTATATTACATACTTTTAAATTGTTCCACGAGTTCTGGAATTTGTTCTTAGAAGGACAAATGTAAATTTTCATAAGATTCTGGTAACACTGTTCGAGTACTCGAAATTGCAGAAATTAGTTCCTCGGAGTGTAAATGCAACTTTTGAAGTAATTGTGGTCTTTAATTAAATTAGGATGCAATCAAAGTTTTCATTTACCGAGAGTCAACATCTCTATTGTAGTATTATGAATATTGTAATAGAAAATAACGTACAAAAATTGAAAGGTGAATCTATAAATTTATTTATAACAATTTTAAAATTTATCTTTATTTTTAAGTAAATAATTTAAATTCAAAGCTTCTTTTTGTTCTTCTTCTCGCGCGGTTCCGAAGCAGTACTGCAATGAAGAATATGATGCTAATTAAATCAAATTTAATATGTACTTGTAAATAACATGTTGTCAAATACAAATCATCTCAATCTACGTTGAATTGTTAAAAAGCAGGAATATATATTTGTATTCAGTACATGTAAAAAATTGTAACATTAATTGAAAATATAGTGAAAAGTAAATAAAATGAATAAATTCCAAATAGTGTAAATTCAAACAACGGAACGAAATGAAATTTTATTTTTCAATGATTTTTTGAAATTTTTTCAGGAATTTAACTTCTATATTTGGAAATTGATATAGCATAACATTTGGGTATATTATTAAAGACCATTGCAATCTGAAATAAGTCAGAAACTACGTTGAAACTGATAACAGCTGTTAGAACTATATTAACCTCCAGTTACCCCACGTATTTTTCATCTACAGTTGTCCCACGGGGCTCGAAAGTGTTTTCTCCGGCAATACACGATTTTCTCTGGCTTGTCTCTTGAGCATTCGTTAAGTCGTTGCAATTGAAAAAATTTGAAAGTTATTGAATAATGTACGAAAATTGTTCGAACAGGAATAGTAATAAAACCAAATCACGTAGACCCATGTTGACCACCATGGGGTAACTGAGAGTAAATTTGTACCCAAATAGCAAAATTGGTATCCAAAGGTAGAATCGCAGGATCAATTATTACTTAGAACAACTTATATATTTTTGCTTTTCATTCAAGTGAATGTAGAAAAATTGTTTATTATTTTCTAATGAAGATCATTGAGAGCAACGAATTAAAGTAACGAATTATTAAAGTAATACGTACTGTTGTCGTTTAAATCAACGGGGTACCTGGATCCATTTCGTATTTAATAATTTATTTGCGGTTAATTCAAAATTTCCCTCTTATTAAATGTCGTGAGTTTAATAAGCTCTATTCAAAAGAGAAACAATGCGTATGTGGATAAAGTCATGTTTTTTTTTAAATAAATTTTTGTATTTTTAAATTTTTATGTTCTCTAAATTCTATTGTGCAAAATGGAAAATTAAGCTCGTATACAAGGAAGTGTACTAATTAACGATGTTCTCTAAAACCCTCAATGCTCTACATTCTACATACCATACTCTCCTACTGAGGACACTATTCACCCAGGTTTGAGTTTACCATGATTGCTATTGTCCATTCAAACAATTCCCCCGTGATTAATCCGTAGCGTTTTCCATGAAAAGCACGACAAACAGATGAATATATACTGGTATACATAAAGTGACTGACACATTCTGTGTTTATGTATACGTAGACATCCACGCATTAGCATTACTTTGCCATCAACTCTACAGTGAAGTACCTTGTTACGATATTGCAATCTTTTTGCTTTTTAAGTTTATTTTCCAATTGAAAATAAGGTAACAAAAAGTCGACCTCATAAGAAAATTTTTGATTACGATCAAAGTCTTTAGAAGTATTGGGTTGTTCGGAAAGTAATTTCGTTTTTTTCTGTGAAAACTGTCGGGAAAAAACGAAATTACTTTCCGAACGACCCAATATATATGTTTATAAGTATGCAAGAATTGCGTAAAAATTTCGATACAAATTTGAAATATTTCTATTTATATCTTGATATAAGGAACTATATTTTTCAGTAAAATATATTTGATTTAATTAGTTATTTTTTAATAAAATATTGAAACTTTAAACAGTATTTTGCCATTCTGCAGGCAACTTTCTTTTTTATTTAAACCAAAATTCCATTTTCCATTTAAAATTGAATAACTAATCAATATCAAATATGCGGTCAAAATTAACATTACCTGCTTCAATGTTGAGAACAGTAAAATTTAACGAAATAAATAACTTAGGCTGATTTAAACCAAATGAGGAGAGATAATATAGATTGATTCTGAAATTACCAGTTGCAAAATACCCTGAAATATTGATTCATTACTTTAAGACCACGCTGAATTTCCTTACACTCCTCTCGGGTGGCAGATTGTTAAAAGTTGAATGGGTATAAAATCGCTGACAAAGGGAACACTTCTGTAGCATTGCGTATAGAAATTATAGTAATAGAATATAAAAGTATTACATAAATATTAAAAGTGGAATGTAAAAAAATAGCGAAAATTTCTGTAGTTACCATAAATATGGTATTGTGCTCTCAACTTCTTTTGTGATTCAGCCCAGCAGAAGTTAAACAATTTCTGTCCTCGTTCGCCCCGTTTTTGCTGTACACGTAAATAATGAACTTTTGCGTGAAATGTTGAGGAAAAAGATTACTCTACAAAATTACGTTCTTCGAATTGTTTTAATAATATATCTGGTCTGTAAAGAATAGGAAATCCTGTATCTTCCCTTATTTTAGTCGAACCTTTAGACAAAAGTAACCTTCCCTAAAGTTTGATTGAAACTCCTTTATAGCAAATAAAGCTTTCCTTGTCATCCAGGAGATTCGAGTATTAAGATTTCATGGTAATTATTTTTAAAAGCCTTTCTGTTCAGCTTAGTGCTTCATCTCTTGGGTGTCAGTATGTCGATGTAATATCAAATTTTTGAAATACCAAGTCTTCCCTTTCTCTGCTTTCATGTTGGGTGTCACCATCTCGGTGCCTCTTCTGGTCCTCGGTCTTTACAAAAATTTCAATACTGTATGATAGCATTTCAATGTATTCTCGAGCTCTCTTTGCCTCCATACAATTTTGAAAGCAGAATGTCAGGGTCTGGAAGTATTACCAGAATTACAAACTTTTCATTTCCTCTTCTTTTCTTTACTTATACATTGGGTGTCGCTATTTAGAAGCATTCCCAAGTTGAAATCCTCTTGCTAGGGTCTAGGATGTTATAGTATGTCCAATGAATTTTCAAGATTCTCTCTTTCTCTTTTCCATTCTCTTTTAATGTATAGATGACAGAGGGGTTTTCGTTTGGTTATAAATTAATTTTTCATAAGTGAAATTGATAAAAGCAGGAACAGCTTTCAACTACGACAGCCTTTTACTTGCCTCCTATCTTATGCGTGCTTTTGTCTCTCGAAATACAAGATCACCCTTTCTTTAAAAGCAAAACACTCCTACGGTCTTAGGACGTAATTCTTTGTTCAGATTTCTACAATCTACATAATACGAAAAAGAAAAATCAAGAGGGAAAATTTGAAAATGAACCCTTTATCCATCGATACATTAGCTTTGCTCGAAATTCTCTGGGAATCGATTGAACCAATATGTTGGAACTATCAAGCTGATTCATAGCTTCATTCTCTCGGGTGTGAATAACAAATGATGATCAGCGAACATCACGAGTATATACTTTACAGGGAAATGTTAAAATAAGCTTTTCGCGTCGCACCATAAAATCAAATAACATAAAACGCGGAATTGAAATCTATTCATTAAGAAATAAATAGAACAAACAGAAGTTATTTTCTCACGGCTATATAGGTTTATTCTTTTTTTGGTAATAAAAAAATAGAGGGAGGAAGAAATTGCGATTTAAAACAGCAGCAATCTTTTACAACCTTCATAAAAACCATCATCGATGAAAGTAGAAAAGTATGGAGGCAAGGGAGAAAGACGAGCCGTTTTTGTTTTCAACTTCCGTGATATAGAGAGAGAAAGAATGAGTCGTGGGAGAGGAAGAGTGAGAGTGAATGAAAATGAGAGAGAGAAAGAGAAAGAGAAAGAGATAGAGAAAGAGTGAGAGAGTGAAAGAAGAAGGAAAAAAAGAAACCCGACAATATACGCCAGTTATTGGTATTGACATAAAGATATGCTGCTGGAAAAGAGGAAGCTTTGCACCCACTGCTATCGCATGCGAATAATTTATTAATGTAATAAAACGGTTTTATGTCGAAGTACAAAAGAAAAGTGAAAAAACAAAGAAAGAAATTAAAGAGAATCTATGAATAGCAAACTTCTCCACTAAATTCGGATTTCAAATTTTTGCTCTTGTGTTTTTTCCATGAAAATGTGGGTAGATCAAAATATTTAGTTCGCGATATTAAAAGAAAAAGGGAAGTGGGTGAAGAGAGAAGAAGAACTAGAAAAGAAGGAAGAACAAAAAAAGAAAAGCTGGAAATGGCTATGGCAAGCAAAAGTTCCAAAATATGCACGGCTTTGCATTTCCCGGTTCTTTTCCCATGAGAGGCACAAAAGTTAAAGTCTGGAAAAAGAAGCGGTAGCAGCAGCAGCAGCAGTAGTAGTAGTAATTCGCCTACCGCGTACTCCTACTAATACTACTACCACAACTATTAGTACTACCACTACTGTTACTGTTGTTACGATTGTGCTGTTACTACTATACCAGTACCGCCGCTTCTCTACTATTGCTGTGTTGTAGAATATAGAAGTTTAAGAAAAAAGAAGAAAGAAATTGTATAAAAAAAAATCGACGCAAATCTTGCTCATATTTTGATAAGGATAAGATATTAATATATTAGATTGTCCTAAAACTTTTTTTTACAACCTTTGCTTCTTGTGTGTGTTTTACTTACTAATAAAACGATTAAAACTTTTTGGACAACCTAAGATTTTCGTTTGTTAACCCTGTCATTTTCTTTTTCGTGAACTAATTTATGAAATGCATTTGGAAATTTTATAGGTTGGTGTGTAAAGTACGAGTTGGAAGTCAGATTTTCAAAATACTTAGTCTCCAAACACATGTGACTAAAATCCAAGATAGTGATAGTCAAGTAAAAAGTCAACTATCAATGTAGAGGTAGTAAAAAAAAGTTAAAATGGGCAAAAAAGGAAATTAGCGATACACAATCTGTAAAAAAATATTGGCACAAAATATATTATTTCGCAACGCATGACTAATAATTGGTAAAATTTTCAGTATTTTGCATCAACCCTTTGCAAGAAATCACATTTTCTTATTATTGAAGAATAAAGTTTTTATTCGACTTTAATTTGTTATAGATAATTTACGATATTCGATTAGCTCTGAAAACCTATGCAATTATGCAAAGTAAGTATTTGGACATGAGAAAAGCTGAAAATTATGATTAGATTAATTAAGTTAAACTATTTAGAATGTAAAAATGTAAAGAGACATGTGGAAAACATATTTCGCATAAAAGGTGAAGGGGTAAAACGCCAAAATATATCCAGATGTAAAGTTGATCTTGATTTTGCTTTTATGGATATTAAACATGCCTATTTTCTAACATACAAAAAAGATGGCGATATAAAAACTGAGGTCAGACTAATTTTAACACAAGTGGTTAAGATATACTCTACCAAAGATCGGCAGATAAGATTTGTATGCGAATGCTAGATGCGAACAATGTTAATCATACACGATATGTAACAGATTTTAAAGTATGCAATATGGCAGTTGAAAATAAAAAATGATTTTGCACTAAAGAATTTGCTTGGAAATCAACAAATTTCCTTAAATAAATTTATACAAATGAATTATGTGCGTAGAGCTAGGGGTAGAGCGAGACAATGTACGGAATGTACGCTTCGGGGTGGATTTTTAAAGCGTCGCTCCGGATTTTTTCATTTGTTACGTTCCAAGCAAGCAATCTCTTTAAAAACACGGAGGAAAATTTTGTAATCTATGACTCCGGGAAGTATAATTCGCTTGTAAAGATTTCCGAATAATATATAAATTTCCGAAATTTCTTTACCTCCTTGAGAGAATGAAATCGTGTTCCCTCTCGACTTACACAAGGGACTGAAATTCCACCAGTGAAGATTGAGCGATAAGGGTTTCAAAGTCTTAATCTCGAATATTCTATCTTTTGAATAATTACGATAATTATAATATAGTTGATATCGTTAGTAGCAAGGTTCCTTTGTCATGTAACAAAGTACAATACGTCTAATTAATCGGCGATAAATACCGTTACTAGTTTCGTGGAGGTAACAGTGGATTGGTACAATCCATTATCCTCCTGTAGCCAGAGGCTGTCTCATTTCGAGTAGGATGTCGTCCCAATTTCATGTCACGTATCGCAGTGTTGTCACATGATTCCGATATATAATATTGGTTGGAAGTTAGTTACAGAAGGAACGTTATTTCTAGCTGTTACAAAGTATATCAAACACATCTGCTATATTAGTTCTAAGACTTATTTTAGAAACTAATAAAGTATTAATTATCAACGTCACTGTGGGTGGAATCTTTTTCTTATTTTGCTCTAGCCGATCGTGACAAAAAAATTTTAAAAAGAAATTAAATAAATTAACAGAGGATAACAAAAATTGTAGTCATCCAGAAGATCAAGGAAATACTTCAAGTAATGAATTGAGTTCCTTGTTCAAGAAAACTTACGAAACATCAAAATATTTTCCAAAATCTCGATCAACATTTTTCGCAGTTGGACGAAAAGTAGCCTTTCGTGCCAAAAATGTGTCGGAAATTTGTTTGCCAAAATTACATAAAAATTTCAAAATACAAGTGTTTTGGGTTACTGAATTCTAATTAGATGTCAAAGTTTAAAATTTGAAAAAGATTTGGAAAAGCCTTTTGCGGTGTATGTGGTCGCGAAACTCTAATACCAAATTCTTAATTTCTGAAACGATTGGATATTAACACTATGCCCTCCGGTGGCACCACGTTGGTGCCATGCGAAAACTATCGGGCAAGCGCCGGTTGCACCACATTGGTATCGTACAAAAAGATTTATACCGACCCCAAACGAAAGAATCCCGATCAGACGTGCGGAAGGCAAAGTGTTAAAATGGAATGAACGAAACTGGGTATTTTTGGGATCATTAATAAACCAAACTCAAAAATTGAAAAAGATTTGCTATTTCAAATTTCAACATTTTCAGTTCAAATTCGTTCTCAGATTCAATTTTAGCGACCCTAAAACATCGAAATATCAAAAGACAATAAAATCGCTGTAATGTAATCTGTAAGAAGTGCATATACACGTCACGAGGTAAAAGTGACACGACTTTTTTTGCGCATATACGGGTTACTGACAGTATAGCTTTTTTTTTCTATTAAACAGATAAGTTTATGAAATATGATGGGATTGAAATGGATGTCAGCGAGTAAGTAATATTCAGGGTAAGAGATGACATTCGGTTTATTTTCGAAAAGAGAGGCTGCTAGTAGTACGGTTAGAGAAAAAGAATCTTCCATTTCTATATTCTATATAACATCGTGGATCCCGGTAAAGAGAGTTCGAAGTAAAGTAAAGCAATCTGCTTGAAGCTTTACGTTTGGTCCCTTCGCTCGTGCCAAAACTTTCACGATAGAAGAAGGAAGGAGGTATATTATAAGAGTATAAGGGTGATATAGAAAGAAGCGAGGGGGTTGAATGAAGAAGTAACTGGAGCAGAGTTCAACATTGAATCTCTTTTTCGTTCAGCAATAAGCCATACAGAAGCTAACTCACATAGACGGAAGGAAATAGGGAAAGTTATCAACTAGCTTCCGGATTAAAATGTATAAGCCTGTAAAATTCCTTCTAAACTTCATCTTCATAATGTGAAGTTTTAGAGGAGCAATTAATTTACAAACGGGTTTTTGTTGAAATACAAGCAAAGGGTACTTTTACATTTATACCATTTATATTTTTACGCATATTTACTAACAACAAATGCCACGCATATAAATTCGTAATGAAATTCGTAAAATTGGGTGACCATTACTTTGATAAGTATTAGAGGAACCCATAAGACACCTATCTCTTCCTTTTAATGTTATACTTAATGTAAAAGATTGACGACTTATGGGTACCTCTAATAGCAGTGGAATGAAACTGAGTAGAAAGTGAAGAAGCATATTTTTCGAGATTCATTTTTTATGAAAACGCTAACGATGATGCAGTTAGTCGGGAACGTGTATTTTCCGGATAGGTGGAGCAGGGTTGAGTTACAGTAGGGTGGTAGGGATTTGTGAAAGGCCTGAAAATAATAATGATCCCTCCTGATCCAAAACGTTTTCAAGAGGGGTTGTTGCTGTTAATTCACGTTAACGATCGCTCCCAAACGAATGCTTCAGTGGATTATGCTTTCCTTTTGTATGTGCGCTTGTTTTACATATCAATATTTTCCCATTTAATAAGGGTTTCCTACCCATTCCTCAATTTATTGGCAAAAAATCGAGAGATCGCAGTAAACATAGTTGATAAATCTGAAAATTGTTGATTTACCATAAACGGAGAGAAATTACTTGTACACAAATTTGGGAATAACAAAGAATACAGTAAATTAAATACATTGTTAAGTAAAAGTCTTAGAATCTAGGTAATAGCTACAAATTAATTTAACACCCATAAATTTTCCGATGTTGATTCAAGCGGTTATTTGAAAATTAAGCTTTAAATATTCGATTTTTTGTGGCTTTTTCTTAAACTATATGTTATTGAAAATATTCTCATATTAATAACATTTAAAAAGTTATAGCGTTTGAAAAAAACGTCGCGTAAAATTTACGCGTGCAGCTCTACTAGGCATGATATTGTCATCCATAACACAAATAGGTGGAAAGTATTTTTTTTTTTTGGTAAATTTTGAAAAGACAAAAAAGTCAAATTTACAAACGATACTTCAAAGCATCTTCATTTTTACTTTGATATTGTTTTTTTCCGTGGTTCAGGACATAATCACACTTATACTGAAAAAGACACATTTTAGTTTTTTTTGTTTGAAATAACGAGAAATAGCACAATCCATCAAACCTCAGGAGAACTTTTCTTACAAGCCTTTGGGTCGAGGACCCCACAACCGCTATCTACCAAAATATCGTTTTAAAAAAATTCACGAATTATATTAAAATATAAAAAATTACACTTGTGACAAGTTTCATGGAAAAACTATCATTGATTTTTTTTTTTACATTAGAATACCCTCTTAATTAGGAGAATATTGATCCTCTGAATGAAATCGAAACTACGTCACGCTAAAAATAGTACAAATTAACGCGAGGTAATTGCTATTGCATTAATTTTCTTGCTGGGAGATACGTAATTAATGGGGAAAGCTTCGAGCCCCTCGTTTCTGTTTCTATATATTGAATAAATTGGTACAGCGTCAAACTTTTAAGTTACGAAGAAAATCAGCGTGGAAAATAGTACTAACTTTAAAAGTGAATAACTTCGGGGTGTTTCGAAATGGTTGTGACATTTTAACAGTCATCCAGTATCTGTACTTGAACGTACACCATTGCTAGTTACCTCTCTCCTCCTGCATGTGTTTACCTGTTGATATTATTCACGTGAGAATTCTATCGGACTCATGCAGTCATTCGCTCGTATTTTAGTTTAATATAGTACTGATGTTACAAGACGATGAATCTTGAAATTCGTTTGGGAAATAATCCTTGCATACGTAAGTAACTTGCAAATGGTATGTGAAAATTTGTGAACGTGTTTGTTTCCTCTGTAGTTCATACCAATTTCTCCCCGTTTCGTCATTTTAGAATTTGGGGAAATAAACTGGTACTTTTTCATAATCGGATTTGACACGTTTTTTACTTAAAATAATAATTAGTCTAGAATTTAATACTAAGTAAACGATAAGTGGCCGGCCAATGTACTAATTTCGGGTTTTAATCCTATCCCATATTAAATACAGATTTCCTAAAAAAGTTTGTATCCAGAGACATGGTAGTGTCTCGAGACAAGTTCATGTAAGAATTGGGCGAGAGCGCTACCGTGTATCTTTTCTCGACCGAACTAAGTGCGGCCACATGAAAAACAGCCAACACACGTTGTGTATATACACAGCTTCAACCTCCATACATTCAAACGCAAAATGTCCACTAAGTTGCATGAGTTTCTCTGTATGCATACACGGCTGGATGCCTCTATACGCTCACACGAGATTTGCAACGGACAGTAGCGGCTAAATGGGGGGTTTGCTAGGCCCTAGGTATATGAGAAAAATTTGCGACAGATAATAATATTTGCAAAAAGGAGACAAATCCCCCTAAAAAACACCTCTGGTGCAAAAAAGTCGAGACAAGTTCATGTATGAAAAGGGATCTCTCTACAAAAAGCATTTTGAAAATCTTCAGCCAGACAAAGTAGTTAAATCCGATAACAATAGACAAGTTCAAATTTTCCATTATATCCACATGGATTTTGAAAAACTTCGGCCAAATAAAGTTGTGAAATCCGGTAACATTAGACAAACTCGTTTTTTCCATTATGTCAATACGAAGTAATTACAAAATGGAAAAAAATTTTTCTGCTTACGTGTTGGGCCTCGAACAATTCAGATGTTTGAGTATGATGTATAATTATTCATATTATTATTATTTAATCTGATCTTTACTAATTCATAATGCGTTAAAAATAAATTAAATTGTAATATATTTATTGCTTATCGTTTGGGTTTGGGGCCCGACAAGTTCAATACCGGTTCTAATCACGTAAACAGAAAAAATTTTTCCCATTTTGTAACTACTTCGTATTGACATAATGGAAAAAACGAGCTTATCTAATGTTATCCGATTTCACAACTATATTTGGACGAAGTTTTTCGAAATTCATATGGATATAGTGTAAAATTTGAACTTGTCTACTGTTATCGGATTTAACTACTTTGTCTGGCTGAAGATTTTCAAAATGCTTTTTATAGAGATTTCGATATTTCGATCTCTAAATTCAGGTCTTCTGCAGTGATATTAAAAATGTTCTGGGATATAAATAAACGAAATCAGAAACATATGGTACAGTACAAACGTTATATGTATAGCCGAACGAAAGTCGAGATATAGGAAATTATGGGAACCACGGTTATGTGTAGGATTTAAATTACGGTTTATATGTAAAATTTTTTCGGGAAAAAACCATCATAAGTAATATGTAAAAACAGAAAAAAATTGTAATTTTATAATATGATTTAAAGGAACATACATTTTCAATGCATTCAAGTTTACGACCAGTACATTTGGATGTTTTGTATTTCTGGTCGAAGAATTCATCAAGAAAACAATTTTTGTGTAGATAAAAAAGAAACATTTGAATATAACAAAATAACTTTTTTAACGATTAGGTACACGTGAAAGATTTGGTTGAGTTCATTTGCAAAAGTGATGTTTCGCGAAAAATATGCGAAATCGACTTGTGACTCTGGCCACCTTCAATTACCTACTCGTAAATTGTTTCATGAATGATAAAATTTTGAATCAAAAGTTGTTAGTTTGAGTTTTAACAAATTGATATAGTTTATTTTTTCGTATTGCGAGGGTGTTTTACCACATAATCCCATTCTACTTGGAAAAATCAGCAGCTGCTTCAAGGGAATGTGTACGTTACAGTACTTTAGTTTTACTGTTTGTGTTTTCCGAATTGTGAAGAAATTCTTTTCTGAATGTAATTATTGAAAAATCCATAGGGAAAGGAATATCGGAAACAAAACTAACGACGGATAATTGCTGTACACGTATTATAAGTATACAATGCTCATCGATCTTCGATACACTGTGTACGATAATGACTTGTAAAATATAATTCTTTCATATGCAGTATCGTTATGCCGTTGTAACAAGTGATCAAAGGTGATTAAAGAAATTTGATTTAAGTGAAGATGTCTCTTTAAATCAAACATAGTTGTGTTTTTTTTACTTTTTCATAAAAATAATTATTATTTCCAATCTCGGTGGGAATGATATATACTGAGGAATTACTAAAAGTTGTATTCACAACGTACCTCATAGTTCTTTTCGATATTTGCATTTTTACACATCTTCATAGTTACCAATCGAATGGACGCAACAAACGCCGAATTAATGCAACAAAATATAATATAATATAAAAATATAGTAAAACTAAATAATAAAAAATGACGCAGTATATGTTTCTGTAATTTAATCATTGTTATTATCTTTTAAAACCCTTTACGCTTCCGAATTCCTTCATTTATTCACATCAGATTCTTCCGTCAGTATGTATTACGATATAAAGTACACTACATCCATCATCATTTGCCTGTCGGTCTTATCCTTCCGTGAATTTAAAAATGTAAGTAATCTACTCGCAGTACTGAAGGACACATGAACATTTAATCTTTTGAAATATGTATAAACCTATAATTGAAAGTTAAAACGGAGAATCGTCTTCGCTTTATAAATTGATAATTTTTCGTTATTATATTTATTTATTTTTAATGTTAAAATTAAATAATCATTTGAGCCGTTCAATGCACAAATCGATTAACTCCATTTTTGTCCATTTTTTAAATTTGTTATATAAAAAGGTTTTTCAAAAGCAATATATGCTATTTTATTATTTCTCTTGAATTCATTTTTTATGGAGTTAATCTATTTGTGCACTGAACGGCTCAAATATAAAAAGTTATGACTATACCAAGCGCTTTGACACTTAAATTTAAGATTTTTCAAAAGTGGAGTTAATGGATGTGTGCACTGAGCGGCTCATTTGTTTCGTTATATTTATGATTCTAATTCTGGTTACCGCAATGTAATTGATTTTGTTGGTGCAATAAAACTGTCATTTTTATTTTATTAAAGAGAGCTCGACTGTTTTTTTTTCTTTTTCTTCAACCTACACTCGTGAGAATAAATTACAGGGGAAAGGGAGAGAAGATTGTGCATTGTAGAGTTGTATGTGCTCATATGAAGCAATAAAATTTATATGAATGTACATACTCCTTAAGGATATACGGGAAAAAATCAATGATATCCGTTTAACAGTAGTAGGCAATTCATTAACAAATGTTTGTTCACGAATATGATACAATTATGTCAATTTTTAGTAAACGAGCAATCGGATTGTTTACATTTTCTTTAAAATATTTAGAAAATGTTGATTTGCTTTTATGCAGCTGTTTTCAATGGTATGAAATAAAAATTGTGTCCGTTAGACGGGGAAAATTTCCTGAAAGTAATAGTTATTTCGTCGAGTCTCTAAATTTTAATCCCTTGCGAGCAAGTAGGTACTTCTGCAAGGAATTAATTGATACTCATTCTCAATCGCGAAGTGCAAAGTCTGAAGTATTTCACGATTTTTCTTATTCGATGTATTTCTGAATTCATTGATTTCGTGAAACTAAAAGTTTATTGAGGGTGAGTATGATTTGTGCTTTAAAAAGCTTGTTTTTTTTAAAAACTGTATTCGAATTTTCATATCCCAATGCAGGTTCCTGCTTGTGACTGATCATTATTTCACGAGCTGCAGAACTTTAAAGCTGAAATAATCGATGTAATCTTGGAAAAGCAGAAATTTTTTTAATATTACAAGTTCTCATACTTTTTTAACATCAACATCTTTTAATATTACAGCTGCCGTTCTGCATAAAGAAAAAACAACAAAAATAGTACGAACTATTTTTGATATTGTTTATAAAAAATTTCTTCCCCAGAAATCGACTTATTGCTTGAAATGCTCGAAATTTTTAGTACGTTTAAGCGTCAGTTCTTTTTTCAACATTTTTACAAACACTTGCAATTTTGTCATTCTCGAGCATTTCTCGGTTTGACAGGGCACCTGCAATTTCGAAACTTTCAATTTCCTCCAGAACATTAAATGAGCAACCATGCCATTTCTTTCAATACATGTATGCCTCGTGGGAGAGATTCGGTTAGCTTTTCTTCGATATAAAATCAAACTCAAGTTTGATGCTGCATTTCCTTGATTTTAAACCTTTCAAGCTGCAGACTAAAGTTGCAGAGAAAAGGATGTAAGTATGGTGAGAAAAGTCTTTAGCAGAAGATGCCATTTTCTTCTACATACTTTTCTTTATACTTCTTCGGTAAATAGTTTTTCCGGCGTTAAAACACTTTTTTCAATGGGGAACTTTTACATCACGTTCTCTTACTTTATTATTTCCCAGAGAAAATGGTACAGTCCTTTTTACTTCTTATATCTACATGTGTTTATTATTACTAAAACGAGGCAACAAAGAAAAAACAACAGAAACGCTCTTTCTTTTGTAAGGATACAATTACATTTTGTATAAAACGCCAATATAGCGAGTAAGTATTTCTTTATTGCGAAAAATGAGGAGAATAATAATGTTCTTATCTTTATATCTCTTAATGGATTCAAAGCGTTCATGGTACATAAATTTTTCTAATGACGAGCTTCAAGCCGTAGCTTGACTTACTTTTCTTTTTACACTCAGTTTGTTTATTACATTGCGTTTTAAGTACGAGAGTGTTCTTTTATACACATATAACGTGCTCTCTAGTCGAAGCTCATCTTTATCTATGGTCAGGAAAAGAGGAGACATTTCCTTTTTATTGAAAGAGGAATTATAAGTGGTGAAATGAAAAAAATAAATAAAAAGCTGAACCAAAAACGGTAGCGGTCATTAGAAATTTACTGCAGTAGTACCGGAAATGCGGTGTTCTTCTAAAAGAAAACCATCTTTCTTTTTCCCTCATTCTTTCCACCCTATTCCCTTCATACTTTCCCTCTCTGTTTTTGCTACTTTTTCCCTTGGTAGTAAGTTCAGTAAATGTTATACACGCAAAGATAACAGATAGTAGACTCGTACACATACGTACCATTCAAGCTCTCTCGCTTTATATGTATAATAAACACATACATAGATGTATGTTAAAGGAACGATATGGTTGGACACGAAGCGAATGAGGAGCTAATGAGGCAACGAACGCGCCAGTGCTCGATTCAATTTACCAAAGCGAATGTAAATTTCGACCACGCTTTTCGATAAAATCCCGGAAGGGATATATCCAATACCTTTACTATCAAATTTTAAACTAGCCACTGACATCGATAGTGCGAGTTTTGCATAAAATAGTTATTTCGTGTGTATGCACGAAAAAGAATTCGTGGATTGCGTCGATTTCGTCACGAATCACTACCTTCGTAACGGTACGGGTTTACTCCAAGATAGGATACTTTATACGTAATACAAAACCTGCAACAATTGTTGTCCCACGCTGTTACTGTCACCTCCTATGCATTTTACAACCTACACCTACTTTTCTTTCATAGAAAGATTTTTCTCCCTGTGAAAGCGGACGCTTACACAGATCAACAGTGGGAAAATTGTTTACCCCGGGTTTGCAATAACTAAGATTTTATTGCGGCATTAAACATTTTCTTACATAAACTAACGTCCATTGAAATCACTGTGGAAGTTGGGACGCAACGAAAGATTCGCAAGAAGCATTTCTCGCAATAAGTATACAGCAGACGTCATAAACAGGGTTCCTAGCTAGTAAATTAGTCACCTTCTGCAAAAGTATCATTCTCCAGTTTTGAGAGATTTGATAATATGTTTAACACTAGAACTACCGACAGTTGAGACGTAGCTATTTCTACTTAAAAAAAAATTACTTTTATTTTAAATGTATGAAACAAAATTAAAGTTCGTTATATTAATCCTTTAGCTATCTTTCTAAAAGTCATTACATCATTGCGAAAAAAAATTTAACATGAAGTAGGAATAATAAAATAAAATTGTCTAACCAGTCAAAATGACTGGTGTGGTAGTTCTAGTGTTAAATCAGTGCTTAGAAAATATAAATATTTATGGTGTTGAATTAAGAAGAAAATAATTTTTATTCGACTCGAAGAAATACGATATTTTTTTCCCAAGTTATCCATTTTTCCTCAAAAAGGTAAAATTTATTGAGTTTATTATTTATTGATTGCTTGAATAGACTAAATTTTTTACTTTTTTCTAATAAATATTTACAATGGCACTTACTGCTTCATAATTAACGACTGTTTGCATTGTAATGCTTGTAGTTACTGTATAGTTGCAGTATTGCTTGAGAACATTTTTTTTATTAGATTTTTGCTGTTTTGAAGGATATAGCGATACATAACATTTATTTTCCTCTTTCTTTTTGTATATGTCAAATACTCAAGGAATATTCGTTTCGCTGTATAGAAAAGTCCCTAGAACTGTAGAACTGCCTAGCGAAGTATGCTAAAAAATATTCTCCGATGTTCACCAATCTTTCTATACGAAATTCTTATTATTGGAGTTAGTTTCGAAGCCATGGTTATATGGATTTTCAACATTTTAAGTCTGGAGACTCAAATTGTTTTTCATTCAACACTTTTACGAATTAAAAAAAAAATTAAATGCCAACTTTTTATTACTTTACAAATTACTGTAATAAAAACTTACGAAAGCTCCTATCTGGACAAACGCTAAACAACTTGGCTTAACGTTGGCCTCAAATTCCGCAGAGTGATGTTATATCGGCTGTCAAAGCTTTTGAAAGTACTCCTATCATCATGCTAATGGAGCTGATGTTACCGCGTTTCCTTTCCCAATACCAAGTACTCTTCAGTAGAACGAACCCCACCAACAACTTAATACTGGGGAATCTTCTACAAAACCCGTAAGAATTTTGTATTGACTCTTAACTTGAGATTTGAGACATGTAGTAGAAAGCTGTATAGTGTAATAAGGGGGAAGTTATCTGCACTTGCATGCTCTTATCACCGTCAATGAGACTACGTAAGCATCATAGTCAAAGACCAAAAGGGCAGCGGCGTGTAAAAAATGTTGCGGAGAAGAAGGAAATAATAACGAAGTTGTAAGGGTGCAAAGCAAAATCGTATAAAAGGTAAAAAGAGAACCCTTTGTGTTCAGTAAATCGTAGCGGTACGAACCCTCGATTTACCATTCAAGTGAGGTTTTTGAAGGATAGAGGGTGAAAGAGGGTAGAGTGGTGCCGCCTGCAAACACGATTTGATTAGACGCGTCCTCCTCATCGATCGATTTGAAATTCAGTTTGCTACTAGTAACTGTAGTACCTATGCTATACTAAGCAAGCAAGTAAGCTAGCAAGAGCTGTGGTACGTTAACGTATAGATCCAGTACTAGTTTCTAGGTAGATAGTAACCAACACTGCCACATTGCATACCGAGATTTTGGAAGGTAGTAGCACTAACCACAATCTAGTTTGGATGCACAGCTCATTAACCAACATCAACGCATCGGATACCAATTAAACAGTGTCCGAAAACCTTACGTTAGACACGAGCAAGTAGTAAAGTATCAACATTTACCTATTTGCTAGGAAGAGATCGAAATTCAATTTCCCTTGGTTCGCGGGAACGTTTTAATTTGAGATCTTCAAGATCGAGATTCTCACCAAGCCAAATGAAGACACATAGATTCGTGAAGTTGGCAACTTACTTGGGGTGTAAATGAAATTTGTGGGATTATTTTATGGCACTCTTCCAGAATATATACATCTCTTCATTGTTCTCGTTTGTGCTTTGAAAAACATTTACTCTTCCAGCACCCTTCTTCACTCGCTCGCAAGAGTGCATTATTTTTAACTCTTTGCTGACTAGCGCCACATATATGCGTTCGGCGGAAATCATGAATTTGGCCGGGGAACGCATATATGCGTTCGGCAAAAACAACTGATAGAGCCGGAAGACTGATGTATGTGTTCCAAACAAACGCGTTGCTATGGCCGAGAACCACATATACGCGTTGGGCATTAATTAAGCATTTATGGTTTTGTCAATCAATATGACAAAATATTTGTAATTTCGATTTCGAAAAGATAATGTTTGAAAGCAAATAAATATTTTAATTATCTTCTGGAGAATTAGTGCATGTACATATCTACATATGTATGTCTATAATTTGACATCTTGGAGCGCTAGGAATGAAAATCGCTTAAAGAAACGTTTTTGCTGAAACGTGCGTATTTTTAAGCGACTATCGCGATAGCGGCTCGGCCCCACGGTACGGTTTACTCAAAATCGTCCCGACCGCAAAAGGTTAAGGTATCCCAGAAAGCGTTGACAACACAATGTTTGCTGTGTCGAGATAATATTTAAGCGCATTTTCTGCTGAGAATAAAGAATTTTCTTTAATTGAGAATGAAGAAATCGTCAAAGTAATGGAAGTTGTTACAATAAATAATATACATGCAAAACCCGTGACGAAATAGTACATTACGCAATGAGGGCATAAAATAGGCTCTAATCGCCTTACGCTCGAGTTGCGGATTCTACTTTTTCTGGCGAGCAAGCTAACTAAATGAGTGCTATAATCTGGTATTTTACGCACAAAAGCGAGCGCGTCAAATTAAATTTACGCACATTGTTAGAAAAAATATTGAAATTAACTGGAAAGCAATGGATATTCATAATGATTGAATGCAAATTAAAATTACAGTTAAAGCTTAATTGCAATTTTATAGTGATCATTAGTGTTTATTATTTCATATGTTATTTTTTAATTATCTTTTATAGCTTATAATCTTACTATTTTTCATCAGAGACACACCTTCGTTATTTTTTTAGCGAATTTCACCCCTTCTCACTCGGACGATTTCTCGCTTAAAGTTTTCAGCAGCTTGGACTTTTTTATGCTGTGCCTGGCTATTTTTATATTTTTAACGTTATTTTATTATTATCGTAATGTGAATATTTTATAAATGAAAATTTTAATAATAAATTATTTGTAAACGCCAAACTTTGGCAGTGCCTGCAAGGACTATTTCGAGTGCAAAGGGTTAAAAACCACTTTTTCGCTGGGTTCCTCGATATTTCGAATTCTCTCTATTTACAAACAGCATGTAACAATTTGTCGGTTAGTTCCCTTCCTGTCACCCTTCCTTGCTTACTTGCATTTAACGAAAGTTTCTTCGAACTGTTATAAAATAGAGTTTCCTCGGGAAATGACGAAGACAGAATGATCCATGCCGGTCAAGGTATTGGGTTACATTTGAAGTTCATGGCAGTGAAAGTTCATTGGGTGTTCAAGTTCGACCGAACTGTCTGTCTAACATAGACATGTGATAAAGTCATACACGTTTCTAAAATTCCTTTAAGATTGAATCACCGCAAAATGATACTCTCGTTTCCAGTTATTTAGATACGTATATATTCTGTATTTGAAATGGGTACTTATTATACTTTGTATCTAAGCCAAAGTTGCGTTGATAAAGTATATAGATATGAATTCAATTTATTTGCCATGGATAAAAGGCAAATACTCGCTTGCAGACATAATATGAGTGTTTGATATTAATTTCAATGTTATAGGTTTAGTGAAATTAGTTTGCTGAACGTAAAGGATGCTTCCTCTTTCAATGCATATTTATTTATCTCTATGATACCCTTGTTATTATTATTTGATTACCGTATGTAGGGTAAGTAATGCGTGAAAATGATCTTGACCATGATTTCATGCGAGCAAGGACCGTTTTTTTCAATTTGTAAAAAATAGTTATGTTGCTAGCTGTCATAGTGATGGAAATTACAAACTCTAATTGTTGCTCACACTTTCATTTTTTAACTCTTTATATTTTTCTAAATTTGTATCATTCATGCTGTAGAACTACTTAAAAAATCGTGGATAGAACAATTAAAAATCGAAATTCTCTTACTGAAAACAATTTGTTATAATATAATAACTATTATTTCATTTTTCCAGAAATATCATAATATTATTCATTTTATAATATTTTCATTCAAAGGATGTGTTATATATAGAATTATAAGTATTAGCTAAGGGTTTAAAAATTGTTTGATTTATATTATTATTTACATTGTTTTGAGGTTGAATCATCTCAACCCTGTTTTCTATATAACGTTTGAATTTCTCATAATACATATGTAGGCTCGTTTACTTGTATTAGTTTCTATGTGACTCGAAGTGAATGATTAAATGTGATTGGATACATAAGTCGATACGTTGCAATATGTTTATTCCATTACTTGATGTATTTTGCTCCTTGGCGTCCGTATTAGATATTACGTATAGTTTCTTCGGTGTGCAAGTATTCGAACTTTGTCTTCAATCTGAGGTTATTCGTGCTAAGAATTCTGATTTAGTTATCGAATGTGTAGTATATCTCCACCACGTTGCTCTGCATACCAATAGTTTGACAACCTAGTGACTTACATTGTTTGCAGACTGCAATCGTCATAGAATTTCTACTATAGGAGGACATTTAGATGTATCAATCAACAAAATACTATGAATGTATATGTAAACGCCTCTGCTTGGAATAGTGTAACCCACTTTTTTAATATTTAGTCAGAAATTTGATGACCAGTAAATAATATAATGTTTTAAGTTAGGAAAGAACGTTTCTTTTTTGTATATCATATATTTGAAGTTCATTTGCCGCCAATTAATAGTTGATACGTTTGTATAGAAATATAATACCTTTATAAAAGATCGAGGTGTAGGGTTTCAAGCGATAAGTGGTACTTCAGCAAATCACATTTTAATCGATGAGATTCATTAACTGTTGATTTAAATCCTTCACACTTTTATGATTAAAATAAAAATTGATCAGGAAATTCGAAACCTTAGCGATTGTGAAATTTAATTTTAAACTGAATTTTTTAAATTGCCAATTTTCAAAATTACCATGTTCCCAAATTTTTTTACACATATCGAAACTAATAAATTTATAAAATAATAAACACCTAAATTCGTCGTTGAAGTATTCATGCAAATTAGATTTCGTCAACTTCAACATATGTAAAAATAGAATAAATGTGCAAATTTCTATAATTTTCATTATTTTCAATTTCGCGCTTTTTAAAATCAGTATCCAAAATTGTAATGAAACGAAACTTTCAATCCACCTTGCAAGAATCTAGTAAGGGAAATTTCGCATTCCAAAAATCTTGGGAGAGATATATCATAACTTAATAAAGTTCAACTCTATAATACTCTCTTTAGAAACACCGAAATATAATATTCTTGAAATGTTTTAATATTATAAAATACGTCACGAATCAAAATGAATACAGCTTTCATCGAGGAATAAAACGTACGTAAAAAGGAATTCCGGAACTTGATTATGAACATGTTCTAGATTTATCTCGGTAATTTTCACTGCTATCAACAAATTCCATTCTTGTTTTGTTTTTCACGGAGGAAGATGCTTTGGAAGCAAATGTTTTCGCAATTTCATTATATATGCAAATTTAGTGATATGAAACTGCAAAAAATTCCTTTTACGTCAATTTCATGCGGGTTGCATTCCTCGCTTTCATGATACAACGTCCAATTTTGTTTTATAAACGACGAAAAGGCAGCACTTGAAATTTATTAAATAGTTGCAGCAGTTATATTATTACGCTTAGGATTACTACAAGCTCAAAAAAGCTTCAATTAAGGTCTTATTCACTGCATTCTTCCTGCAATGTTTGATATGATTGGTTATTATAGCAAGACGAACTTAAAAATTTAACAAAGAATCGATCCGATTTCTTTGGGATCTGGTAATTGCGAAGGATATTGGCAATAGATGTAAGATAAGGTGGAATAACATTTTCTCCCATATTGATGATATAAAATGAAGGATCCATCTTTCTTATTCACGTTTTTTTTTATGAAAACGTATCTCTGAAGCTTTTGAAAACGTAATCCAATTTTCCTACGACGTCAATCGATATATAAACTAGGCATCAACGACAGACTCAGTCGTATGCAAGTAAAACAAAAAGTGGGGCAGAGAATGAGGTTACAGTAACATAAAAAAATGTATAAAATATGAATAATGCAGCACAAGTATTTCATCGTCAGTTTTTTGTGACTTTTATTTTTGATTACGTCGTTAGGTATTGCAATCATTACAATATTATGAAGATGTCAGGCGTTCTCTTTTTCGAAGAAAATAACATTATCTTTTGTGGAGATTTCCGGGTGTATTAGAATTGTTTGAGAGATTTACTTTGTCAGTTTCTTATACTGAACTTTAGTCAATTTTATTGAGTTTGTTGTTTGTTGTGTTATTCGACCAAAATTGCAGGTTATTTCTTAAAATAAAGTTCACCATACCATAATAATGTTTATTTTCCAAAAAATCTATGTCTTGCATTAATTTTACATATAGGTATTCTGAATTTTACTTTATTGCGATTGAAAATTCACGTTGATTTAGTTGCTGTTGTCAATTACTAAAATACTTTTGGTAAAACAAAAAAGAAAAGTTCCTTTGTATAATAAATTAGTATCTCTAGGTTAATTTATTATTAGTTCGTTTACAATTTCTTCCTCGTACTCTCAGAAAATAGCTCTATTTCCCAAAAATCGTTGAGTGTTTTATATATAATAACATTTATAACAGTATTAGTAAAGAATAAATTTTTGGATAGCAAATGCGCTATCAATTTATACTCAATTTTACTTTGTTACATTGGAAAATTCACTTTGATTAAATTACTGCTTTCAACTATTTAAATATTTCAGTAAAATAAAATAGAAAAATTTATAGAATAATTTAATATCTCTAGATGCATTTATATTTATGCGAGACATAGATTTCCTGCATAAAAGCTATCGTTTTATGCAAAACTATAGAAAATATAAGTAAATCTATATCTAAAACTCTAAATTATGTATAATTCGTTTATTATTAGTTCGTTTCGATTTCTTCTACGTATTCTAGGAAAGTAGCTCTGGTTCCCAAGAAAAGTTGTATGTTTTATATAGTATTTATAAAATTATTAATGAAAAATACATTTTTGATATCAAAAATGTTATCTTTATATTAAATTTTACTTTACTTCGATATAAAATTTCGTCTAATTAAGTTACTGCTCCTCATTAATAGAATATTTAGGGGAAACGAGGAACGAGCTATTTTCGCAATGAGCAAGACAAATCGACATGATAATTAGCCTTATCGCAGATGTGACTGCTGTAGTTTTCCTTTATAATGACAAAAAAGTAAACCGCTCTCAGAAATGTAGAAATGATTTTGAATGGTTCTCCGAGATGTGGAAGAGAGTATTTGCTAGATATATGTACATTCGTATTTACATAAGATGTTATTATTTACGTGAGTTGATACGACTCGAACTACTACCACCTAGAATAGATGGACGTTGGGTGAACGCGATATTAGAAGCAAACGCAAATAGAGGTGAAAATGGAGTTCCGGCTTTGAAATAAGTTGGAAATTGGAATAGGTATTTCTACGATTTTTCTCTTTCAACATATGAATTTTCAAAGTTGAACCTAGGAAAGTTTACGTCTTTCTTCCCTCTGTCGGAAAAACGTTCACACTTTCTTACATTTGTTTTCGAGAGCTACGAATCACTGCAAAGTTTACAGGTTTGATTTTAACTTTCTACGGAAATTTATTCAAGTGAATTAAGGATACCGTTTTTGTAACTAGTTTTTTCAAAGAATTTTAGTAACTTCTTTCATTTCTTGCGTAAGGTTACCTAGAATAATGACGAAGTAGTAGCTTACTACTACGTCTACTGTCCCCGATTTCACGTTAAGTCCGTTGAAATTGAACGGTTAATCTTAACGACTCATCTATCGTCGTTAAGTTTGAGTGGGGGGATAAGGACCTGGCTATTTGGGGGATGATGGATGGTTCTTAGAGGGTGTTGGCTTCAACAGAAAAACTCTTCTCTTTAGCTCGTCCTCGCTCTTTTTTTATTCCACTCTATACCGTATATATAAAGAAAAGATTTATATTTCGTCGGTGAAAAATAACCTTTCTTTTAGATAAAAAAAAAGTAAAATTCTTTAAGGGCAGAACAACCGCCAAACAACCCTTATTGAGCATTAAGTGATTATTTGTTAAATAGGATAACGCTACTGAATTTATTTAGGACCTTTTTTGTGTAATGAAATCAATTTTCCATCCAAGATATTCTAAATTCAAAACAGAGATTAATTTTGGTGCTTGTGAATGAGGAAATAAAACCTCTATGACGAATTGTTACTGAAGTATACATGTTTTACGGAAATCAGGCATTATGCTCTTGTTATACTTAAATTTTTTAAAATAACTGCATGGGCCAAACTTAACGGTTGAATATTATAAACAATAATCTTTACAACGTACACTCATTTTTTTTTTACGTTTAATCGACATGTTACTTATGGGGTGTAGCTTGTTTATTGCATCGCAAGGGATTAATTTGCGTCCCTGATGTTTGGTGCAACGTTACTATTGAATATAAAGATAAAATTATTTATTTCATTACGGATGGGAAAATAACTGGGGATCAAATTGTGTGTCAATAGCTCTGATATTAACAATGAATTTTTTATACAATAAAAAATTCCAGACACACGACACAGACTGTAGACAGCTCTTAGCGATTCGTTCCCCACAGCTGGCAATTGAGGTAAAGAAGAGGATGGGAATGATCGTTGACGATATGTGTCATATGTCTTAAATCCATTCCAGATAAATAAAAGAATTTTAAGCAATACCTAACTTTCTCATTAATTGAAGAGGAATTTGTGATTAATGAGAAATTTCAGTAGAAGCGCGTGATCTATAAACTGGTCAATTTTTATCCTTGTAGTTGTTCGCTAAATCTAATAATCTAGAAGACGCAATCTTTAAAATATTGAATTACACAAAATAATCGGTCTTGGAAGTTCTTAACCCTTTGAGTGCTGCTTACTCTTGCACGAAACTACCAACATATGCGGCGATATTCAAATGCCAGTCATTAAAGGCACATATATGCGCCTTTTGTATACATGGATAAATTCGTGAGGGCGCTTTTATGCGCCTACAGCACTTGAAGGGTTAAAAGAAAAATAGAAAATCTTATAATACAAATTTCAAGTGATCGAAAGTCAGTTATTACAGAAGTTATTAAAGAAACCGACATCCGGTTTCTCTAGTAACCATAATAAGAGGTAGAAGATAAATCGAGAAAATAGTAATAATAATTCGCAATTTTTCTGGCAGAATCATGAAAATCTGTTTAGATGAAATCTTGGAAAATGGAGTAGTTTCCGAGATGTTTACTTTTTTAAAATTTTCTACCATTGCGCCAGGGAGCTGGAAGTTGTTTTTTTTTTCTTACATGACTGAAGTTTGCAATATTTTCTATAATATTTAGACTTCCAATGAAAATGAAAAGTCTACATCATAAACCTTTGAAATTCCTCAGCTCTGAAAAAGGAGACTTCCAACTTCTAGCACTCCAAATAATCACGTTTCAAACTTTTACATTTCTTCCTGCAAAAGTTTCTCACAAAAACGTTTTAAACTTGAACAACATGTTTTCCTCGCTCCAGGGACGCATAATGAAAACTTAAAAATTGAATAGCGCCTTTGAAGTGAATTTTTTAAAAACTCGATAATATGCATTTTTATTAACTTTTTACACTAAATTATGTGGTGGAATTTATTACTAACAATTTTCGAAAAACCCGGATACACAAACAAACTTCTTGCCCTGTGTGAAAATAATACTTCCTGTTTGCCTCCTATTTGCTTCATAAAAGCAAGAAGCCTTTGTGTAGAATTTAATAATAAAGCCACGAAGTTTTGAAATTTGTAATTACATCAGAGAGTGAAAAAGAAATCGAACGGTATACCTACTACTTGTGAGAACACTATTCCAGAATCGTAAAATGTGTAAGGAACAATTCGTGCGTAAAAGAAAATCATTGTGTATTCGTTATCCTCTTTTTATAATACTTTTCTTATATATTTATTTTATCGGTTAGGTATTACTTTCCAACTTTTACTATATAGAATACCAATAATAGTAATATGTAACCAACGATAAATATAAACCAACACACTTCCGTTACATACACGTTTGTATTTCGAAGAAGCAACATGTGAAGATGTTCGGTATTCATTGAGAATTACTTTGATGTCGAATTCCTATAATTTTTTTTACATATATACATATACACGGTAAAGGGTGAAAATTTGAAGGAAAAAAAGTTATGTATTATTTTTCGAAATTTGAAATAATTACCGAGTAATTAATTAAAATGTTTTGGCCAATCAGAACGTCGAAGAGAATCGGTGGGAATGTCAAAAAAGTTAGATTTCCAATCTGCTAGCAACGACGATCATACTTTGACAGCTAGAGGTTCCCCCTGGAACGTGATACCAACTCTAATTGGCTAAAACATTTTAATCAATTACTCGTAAATTATTCCGAATTTGAAAAAGAGTACATAACTTTTTTCTTAATTTTTCACTCTTTACCACCACCTTTCTGGTTCGAATTCTTATACCGGACTCGCAGTATAGATTGATATACGAATAAGTTAACTATTAATGGGACTCGGAAAGATCTTACCATGCATTAATACATTACTCGGTACTTTCAGGGATTTTAAGAGTTTTATAAAAAATGCAACTATAAAATATGCAGATTATTTTTGGTCTGAGCGATTATTAAGTATAACGTGAATGTTAACCGTTTATGAAATGTTAAGGAAATATTGTATAACCTGTACGATGATGACCACGATTATGAGGATAACTATAGTAATAACAGTGATCGTGTGATCAAATGCTGTTACGTTATAGTTTAAACGCAGGAGTGAAATATTTTGAATGCAAATTGACTGTGACGTTGTGTAGGTTTAAAACATGAGATTATCGCTTTTATAATGGCGTTTATGAAGCCACGTTTATTCATTGCTTGTCCTGAATATTATTTTATTCCTGCTATCTCTGAAAATGATACAATATTTTTGCATATTATCCGCTTTTTATGTGTTGCTGTGGAAAATAAAGACTGGCTGAATTAATTGTTTTTAGTGGATCTTTTTCTCTATTATTGTAACCCTTGCAATCGAAGGGAATGAACATTTAATTGAACTTATGCAAATTGAACGATTGGCCGAAAAATGATCCTATGCCATCATAAGAAATGAATTGGTACCTTTAATTTTTTCTTGCTATCCGATTGAACATGCTTAACCCATTATCGCCTAAACGCACTAAATTTCTCTCATGATTTCGAGATGAGATTTCAGATATTTGGAGGTGAAAAATTTTGATGAACCTACGTCAACTTTTTTGTTCGGGAAATTCAATATGGCGCCATGAATGCGAAAATATCGTGAAAAAATCATGCATTTTTTTTCAAAGCAGAATTTCATAATGCTAAAACTCACGGGACTGTTCAAAAACTGTCATCAGTGGAGAAAATAGTTGAACTATAAAGGTATGCATTTTAAACTTTCAAAATTCAACATGCCCGACTTAAAATGGAGGCCAAAGTGTAAATAAAAGGCCAAAAGCTCAGATTTTCTGCTTTTATGAGACATAATGCCTGTATCTTACTACTTTTTTCTTATTTAGAATTTTATATACGGCTTCCTAGCATAAATTTGTAACACTCATATAGATTAAAAAATGACGGATCCAATATGGCGACCAAAAAACTCAATTTATATAACTCTTTATGCAGTTTTGCTCTATATTTTGATATTTTTCGTCAATCAAATATTGTTTTCCTTTTATTTAGAATCACCTTATCAATATTATCAAATTTTCAAGAGGATTCAGAAAATTAGCCTAATGGAAAATGTAAAAAAAAAGGTAAAACTTCGTCGGTTAGCCAACCTTACTTGCCGTTGCCAAACCCTCACCATGTGCAGGTGGACTAATGAGGGTCTTTTCGTGTTTTTTTAAAAATTTTTTTATTTATTATTTTTTTCATGTTTCCAATTTTCTGCTTTTTCTACTTCCTCTCACTATTCTCGTGTTTTCACCAAAAATTTCAAAACTTCGAAACATTCAAAACGTAAAAAAAAAACGAAAAGGCTCTCATTCGTCCACCTCTACGTGGTGAGAATTGGGCAACGGCGAGTCAAGCTGGCTAATGGACGAAATTTTACCTATTTTTTTTACATTTTCCATTAGGCTAATTTTCAAAACTCTCTTGAAAATTTAATGATATTGATAAAGTGATTCCAAATAAACGGAAAACAATATTTGATTGACGAAAAATATCACAATATAGAGGAAAACTGTATAAAAAGTTATATAAATTGAATTTTTTGGTGGCCATATTGGAGCTGTTATTTTTGAATTTATATGAGTGTTTCCAATTTATGCTAGGGAATCGTATATCAAATTCTGAATAAGAAAAAAAATAGTAAGATACAGGCATTATCAAAGCAAAAAAACTCAAATTTTGGCCTTTTTTTACACTTTGGCCGCCATTTTAAGTCGACCATGATGAATTTTTAAAGTTTAAATTGCATATCATTATAGATCAACTATTTTACCCACCGATGACATAGTTTTTGAACAGTTCCGGGAGTGTTTTTTTTATGAAATTCTGTTTTGAAAAAAAAAATGCATGAGTTTTTTCGCATTCAAGGAGCCAAATTGAATTTTCTGAACAAAAAAGAAAATGAAATTCCTACATCGCCATCGTAAAGAGCGATCCCAAAAAGCCCTAGTTGACGTAGGTTCATCCAAATTTTTAATTTCCAAATGTTTGAGATCTCATCTCGAAATCATGAAAGAAATTTAGTGCGTTTGGGCGTTAATGAGTTAGGAGTTGGAATAAGTTAGAGAACAAAGGATGTAGAAAGAAAGAGGCTTTCTTTGTTCTCATCTGCTGTTAAACAAGTTTATATTCGGATGCTGACTAAACGTCGGCGATGATTATAAGAAGTTTTCACTGTCAGTTAACTAAAAGTTATTTAAAACTTGTCGTACTTAACGTCCTAATCGAACAACATTGAAATAGGAGCCTATACAAAATTCTTCTTGCACTATTTTTTTGTATTACCCGTTTGCAGACCGCGCCACACGCTAAACAATTGAAACGTGACGGCAGCATGCCGGTAGCGGACCACAGTGTTAAGTTGCAACAAATTACTAGATTTTAAGTAACGAAACATTTGTTCTACTCGAAAGCTACAGAAAACTCTTTGAATTACTTAATGTTTTCTTACATTTAAAATATCATCAGTGCCATTAAATTTTCATTAGGACAAATTATTATTAGTATGTGTTCTACTATTCCATAAAAAAAGAAATTGAAATAAAAAATATATTAATGTGCCCATAACCATGAAAATGGTCTAAGTCAAGATTCGAAAAAGATGAGATTTTCAGTTATCTCGCATCATTTTATCTTGCAATACATTTTTTTCTTCACTAATCAAGACCAATAAAAGTCCAACTTTTAATGTTGCAGAATGTAAAAAGATTTTTTATTTTATTTTAAACAAATCCTTTAAATTTATCAACACAAAAAAATATGACTTAGACCACTTTCACAATAATGGGCATAAATGTAAATCATGAAAAAATGGATTTTTAATTCATATTGCAAAGTTATTAATAAAATATAATATTTTATAGATAATATAGGATTTTCTATATTATTTAATAGATTAATTGAAAATTGCACTAATTATAGATCCCTAGCTGCAAATATTTACTTATACTGCTATAATATTTGACTTTTGAAAATTTAGTGAATTTTTATTTTAATTTTTACTGCAAGTATAACTTAAGTTGCTTTACCTTTTCTGAATCGAATCTGAGGGCATTCTCTGCAAGTATTACACTTTTTGAATCTTTTGAATACTAGGAATTTTTAGAAAGTTGTGTCTGTACAGTCTCCGATGTAATTACATGAAATTATAAAAACGTAGTAATCTTGTATATTTTCGGAAGGTACGATGAAAACAGAATTTAACGCTACGAGGATTCCTACATGAAATTTTATTGCACCTAAAATATGAAAGTAAAGGTTAAATGCAACTTTAAAAAGTTTTAGTTTGCTCGAATAACTTTTTGAGTGTTACACCGGAGAGCAGGTATTACATGTAGATCTGTGAGTAGAATTTAATGGTCCCTCCAGCAGCGATGAAAATCAGAATTTATGATCGAGAGCCATGTTACTCTGAAACTCAACGCTGACTGCATGTACGGACAACCACTGCAATATGTGAAATGCGTGGTAAGCCACACGCATTCCTTTTCCAGATTCCACCGGCTACAGTTTCTTTTCTACTGCCCTTATCGTATTGATTAGATTAGAGAAGAAACAGAAATTCAAAAAGAAAATCGGCTTCAACCCCTTCGCTGTTGGTGATAAAAATGTCGTTCCATTTTTCCTTCATGACGCATATATTCGCACCTTTTCGGAATATATTTACATTCCATTGCGATTTGATTGTCCTTTAATATTTACAAGTTTTTGAGATCGCTAACATTGAATCTGAAACGGAATTTCAATAGTTTTTGAGCCTTTATGAATTTTTGAATTTCGATTAGTAAGACGTGACCTCAAAACCCCAAAAAACTAAAATAACCTTAGAATTGTGATTCGTCAAATTGGGCTCATCATTAAAATTTTTGAAATCTGATATTCAATTACAACTCTGCGATTTTGAGCATTTTGGGAGACTAATTTTAATAGAACTCCAAATATTTCCAAATTTTCGCGTGGCTCCATTCTGGATTTTCAAGATTTCGCACCAAATCCAAAATTTTTCAATTTAGGTGTAATATCGAAAACCAAATCTTTCAACAAATTTTTGGCAAGGAAAGCTATTTTTCATTCCATTGCGAACGAGTTAAGAATGAAACCACAGCAGCATGAAGAGGTTTTAGGCAATCAGCGGATATATTTCGTGGAAGTCGTTAACGATAAATCGACCCGTAGTTTTAGAAAACGAGGTGTATACATATACATAGAAACGATAAGGAATATACAAAAATCTCCTGTTTTTCCTATCCCATTGGGAGGAAATTTTGTGTGAAATTACGCTACGTGTTAAGCTGAAAGCTTAAACGCACGCTTCTACTGATTTCATTAAAGATAGGAGAGGAATCGTGGGTGAAGCTTGTGTATACATATGTGTATGTACTCGTGATGGTGTAATATTACTGCTTCGATTATTCCAACTTGGTATAAAAAATAGTGGGAAGAAAAATTGAGAGAGGAGATAACAGCATCAAGGAGAAGTTTTAGAATAAATATTCCCTGATGAATTTCTGCCTTGAGCAAATTAAGAAAGTTTTGTTTATATTGTTTTACGCTGACCATGACATAATTAATGTAGGATGTGTTTCTATACAAGAGGGAAAGAGATGGGAAAGCAGTTGTGTATTTATTCTAGGAGAAAATGGAGGGTTTAAGAACTTTTACAAAGAATTCTTTTTCGTACAGAAAATTAAGTACGCACATCACACTGCAGAGAACGCACCGGCATCCTTCTCAGGCACGACATATGTTACGGTCATTAACTTTCCCGAGCATTGCTTTCACGTAGACGATGATCAAATGGTGCCAGGACATCTACTGGTTAATTCATAGCCATATTGTGAAAATAATAGGTATAACGTTATGCTACAACTTTTTTTATGTGTATTGGCAAAGGAGGGAAAAGAAGCTTAATTGTGTAATTCACAGTGTAAGAAAAAAGTATTAACAAATAATATGCGTTTCCTCGGATTTTGTTAAATCTCTAAATATATTGAACGGATTGTAAAAATTTGCAACGGTTTGAAATCTTTTCTCGCAAATTACTTGCAAGCAAAAACTCAATTCAGAGATATCATATAATTAGTAATTTACTAATAGAACAATAGCGTACGCATTGTTCCCAATTTTTAAGAAGTTACTATATCGTTAGAAGTTATGGGTAAATGCCATGGTCATCTGCTAACCTTTTGCAAATTATATTTTGCCTTATATTTTAGTGATGGCCCTATTTTCCAATCCAACATCAGTCTTCTGTTTTTGTTGAAATGTTTATTTATTTAAATTACACAGATGTAAAAAAAATCGTGTTTCAAATTAGTACTAAATATACTATTTTCTAAGAGATGAATGTTTAAAATATCGAAGCAATTTGACGTATCTGAAAAAGTTTGGAAACCTCTTCGAGGAAAAAAAACGAGCGGAAGTAATTTTGTTTTTTAAATTTCGTTAATTAGCAATTTTTAGTACCCTCTTCAACTGTATACAGTTTGTATAGCTTATCAATGTTACATATAGCCTAGGAGTCTGTAATTAACACACGGAAAGACCTTCAAATCGATCTTGGGTTATAAGTCAAGTTTGGTATTTAGAAACATTTACTATGGGGAAATTTATGGCATAAGTGGAAAACTTTGACGTGTTTCAACAGAATTTGCTGCAAAATTAACTCTGAGCGGCAGATTGTACTTTCAAAACTGTTTTACGAGTATAGTAATTTTTACTTTTAGTTTCCCTTAGAGTGATTCGTACATATTGTCTATGAAAATATACTTACTAATTTGTATATTCGGTATCCAGATTTTCGCTAATAATTTCACTTCTGCTTCGAAAGAATTTCTATAGAAAATAGATTCGATATAGCATAGGTTTAAAATGTTGTAACCTTTACCAAAATTAATTATAGACAAAACTATGTCACGTTTTCACAGGATATTTGCGGTAATATTAGTACGGATTCCATGTTTTTTGGACACGAGTGGATTGAAAGTATTAGGTATCAAAGTGAAATTGCAATGTTGAAATTTTGTATGGAAGTTGAATGAATAAAAGAAATTTTTCGTAGTAGTTGAAGTTTACTTTTTAATTTTATTGCATTTCCCTAAATTCAATGCGATGTTGTAGAAAGTCAGGGAGCTTTGGAAGACTTTTTTACAGTAGACAGAAATATTCTATAAAAAATTTAGTTGAGTATTCTATAATGAGGGAATTGTTTTCATTTATTTAAATCTGAATATGCGTATTCTTTATCACTTATAATTATGATAATGAAGTGTTGTAAATGCCTGTTTGTATCTATTTAAAATAATTTCGAAACTTAAATTTCTCGAATTGGACCAAATTATTGTAACCCTGATATCTATTATTAATGATATGTCAGATTTTCATGAATTAAGAATGGTTTCGTCTATTTCAGATAATGATAATTGTGTTAATGAATTTCATTTGTCGTTCTTTTTCAATTTGCAAGTAGTTCTTCAACAAATTGTGGACGTTAAGTAAATTACATCCTTAAGTAAATTACTTCCACTTTCACTTTTTAGTATTTTAAGTCAGTAATTAAAATTTTGTAAGGATGTTACGAAAATTGTTTACCAAACACTGTTTTTCTTTCATAAATTTAATTTCAGTAAATTGAGAAGATGTCGCTTTGATGATCACCACCACACAAGCAGCGAAACTCGCTTTGATCATACGACATTTGTTATCTTTTTATTTTCATTTTATAAGTACCAAATATGGTGTTTTTCTCGAAAAGTAATTCACTTTGCAACTTTTATTAAGGGGTTTTTTTATTGTATAAAATGATAACTTGAATCAATCAGTATTTTAATCTTATAATTGGCTTTCTAGAAGAGCTTCAACGGCGGTCAAATTTGAAATGCTCGTTTAATTTTCAAACGCGTGAATCATTAAGATAGTCACTATCTCGATCAAGAATTACTTTGTTTATAGTCGTAGTTAAAATATTATGAACTTAAAGTACATACACTGATAAGTTCTGTAAAAAAATGAAGATCAGCTTAAAAGTTATTAAACAAATTTCACAGCTTCACTGGTATGGAAATTCATGTTAAGATTCCATGAATATTAGGTATTAACAAGATACTATTAAAAGAAAGAAGTTTCGTTCCAAAAATAGTAAACATACTTCTTCTTTATTCGCTCTTTGTACCAATTTCCATTATCTGTATGGTTTCAACATTGCCAAATGAAAAAATAGGGTTCTGCAAATAATTTAACTACTGCAGAATAAAATGTGCACACATCTAACGAAAAAAAACTCAAAAAATCAATTAACCTATTTCCTTGTTATATACTACTTGTTATATATATATATATATACATATATACTACCTTTAATATATATTATATTACGTACACTACCTTGTTATATACTATTCGTCTGAGGTAGCGCAACTTTCATTAAAAATTGGTCATGAAGTATGGAAAAATAATGAAGGAGAAATCAATACTTTGTTTTATTTCCACAGTGATTTCTAAACTTCATAATTTACATAAAAATCATTGTTACTTTTCAATCGATACATATTGGCTGATATAAAAACACCTGTATATTAAAATACGCAATTACGAAGGATCTCACAACAAATAATAATGACTAAGATATCAAGCAAAACATGTTTGAATTCACAAATGGAGTTATTATTCAACTAAGCTGTAAACTGTTTTTCTTCGGCAAGAAAAATTTCTCGGTCTATTTCAGAATCAGTGCAGTTTCTATTTTTCCGAGATCGTTACATACAATGCATGATATAATACTGACCATGATATTTCGTTTAGATGCAACAGAATCCTTCTTTATTTTATTACAATTCCTTTTCCGTGTCTATGCAACCTCATTTAATTATATCTCATTTGCACGCGAGAGGAAAATTGCGCTATATCAAACTCCACCACACTGCTGGCAGTTTTGTTTATGGAAAAAGAAAATATACCTATATTTGAAGTATTTCCGTATTAGGTAGTTACGAAGGGGTGTATAAACCTGCATCAAGTGTAGCAAGAGGGTTAGTATTGACTTTGAAGGAGGCAAAGCTGAACTTTGTAAACTGTTCAATTTGCACTAGTAGACCTGCAATCATTTTTATTCGCGAAATTTTAGTAAATATTGGCTATCTTATACTTTTACTGCATACCTATTTTGTGCGTATTTACAGAATCTTTACGTACATGAAAGGTGCACTAATTGATGAATACAAAATTTTGCGAAACTGCTTATTTTATCTCTTTACCTCAATATTTCTTTTGTATCAATACAATTTTGCCTGTTTTTGAGAAAAAGTAACAGGTTTTAAAATATACCAAGGTTGTTATTTTCTTCTTCACTCAATAATCGACTAATTATATCCCTCTTGGTAATCTCTAACATCCTGAATATTGAGATAAATAAAATTGATTTTTAAGACCCGTCAAATTTGGGATCAAGTTTTTTTTATGTCAAAAATGACAATAGCTTTAATGTAAAACAATTGTTTACCAGTGGATTGTGAAACGAGCCAGTGCGCCAACTTCGTTATTCTAGTGAAATGGACCAGCTAAAGGTTAAAAAAGTGTATTATTCATTTCTGGTTTACATTAGAATTTTTTTGAATCTTTATTTATGTCCGTTTATGTATTATTTTTGCAGCATTATCCAAAATAACAGAATCATGTTTACACAATTGAATCATGCTGTATAACTTATCCACGGAACAATTTCCTGCATGTTAATTACCAATTCACAAATTAACTATTTTGCTACAGGCAATTCTGGAAAAATCGATGGCTGATATACCGAAAATGTAGATGCCAGTCCTATGTGTAACATATGACAATTGAACAGTTTTAATAGTTGTGAATATTTGTTAATCATTCACACATATTGTGATTTTACTGCAAAAACTTGTTTTAAGTAAAATCCTGATCACGTCAGCTTAATGTGAAGATAGCATTGCCGTGTAGAAAAATTGAATATGGGCCAAATCGCAGATAAGATGGGGGCGATAACAGAACAGTTGCATTTCGTAGAAACCGATATTGACAAAGTTGCAGTTGTACGCTCTTTTAAATCTATTTCTTTTTAATTCTTAGCGTCACGTCATTATAAACATGTGATCTAATCTTAAGTTGTGTCTTAATTTTAGCCATTTCTATTTCAAACAAAAAAACAAAGTGTCTTCGCTAGTTTTGAAATAACTTATGTTATTTTATACTTTCTCTTTCTCTCTCGATTTGCAACAGGAAATTAGCTTTTATTTACAAAGCAAAGTTTATTATAAGCTTGATCATTTAAAACAACATTCTTCAATTTTATTTCCGTGTTAAGAACAAAAGTAACTCTTAAACCCCAAACTAGCTTTTAAATCCCCTTATTTTAATCGATTTTCAATTAGAAAGTGAACAATCTGTCGATTGCAAATCAGTTAATAAATATAAAATTTACATTTTTTAAAATTGAAGCTGCTTGCGCAAAATTATATATTTATGCTGGTATTAAGATCACATTATTATTTTTCTCAGACTGGCCTGAGCAAAATTCGGAAATGCTGTCTAACTAATTAGTAAATCGAAAGCAACTAATCCTTGCATTGATTAAATTCGATTCTACCACAACAGCATACCTAGTACCAGAAGCACATTCCATCCATTCTTTGATGCCGCAAAAATGTAGATAGTCGTTTCCTGTATCCAGCATTTTCGATTTTTCTTTGGATGGTTTACATTACAAAACGATTACTTTATAACATATTCATCAAAATTCCGTTTATTTTTAGCTTAGGTTACAAATTTTTGTTCATTATTTCCTAGGTGGTGTAATACTTCATCGGGTACAAATATATGTAACACGATACCGTATTTCGTATAACACGTTGTTATGCGTAACATTCTCCATTGCACATATCACTCGAAGCCATCTCATGACTGGGATGCAGTTTCAATTATGGTGATCGTGTCATAGTTGCATTATAAACCGCACCAGAGAATTTCACCCACGACTCTATGGCGCAACGGTGACACGTCTATACTACCGATGCAGCTCCATTGTTCACACTTTCACCTACCTTATCGTCTCCATGCGATTCACCCCGAATACAGTCCTTATTTGACACTTCGGACCATGCCACGGTAGATAATATGCAGCTGCATTATCTGCACTGTTAACAAAATCCCGATTATAGAACTAAAGACTCCTCGGAATGTTTTGAATCGTAGGTTTCGGTCGAGTAACATTGAGGTGCATAGTTTCAATTCAAACCTGGCGTGACGCAGGGGTATGGCAAAAGTTTAAAACATTCCAATGCTGAAGTGAGCGAAAGGGGAATATGTACGGAAAGTTTGCAATTATCTGAAGTTTCGCCCCATGTTTGTCCAAATCCAAACTTTGCTCGAAAACGAAAGGTTCGAACATTCCGTCTACCGGCCTGCGTTATTAAATACGTGTTCGATAACTGGTAGATTGAAGGAAATGCCGTCGAGAGACTGTGTATCGGAAGGAAAAAAACTTTTGACTATCACCTAACACCATTATCGAAAGAAATCGCCTGAATCGCATCAACTTTGCGAGGTGCTAAGCATTACAATTTCGTTGTAAAGTTTCTTTATCAAGACCTCGCGGTCGCGATAAAAGGAAACGGAGTAGAGAGTAGGGAGGATTCAAGAAGAGCTGACATCACGCGCAATATCGTTTATCCTACCAACATAGCTTTAGCTTCGGGAGTTAGCATAATCTTATGCACTTCGCTCTGATAAACTGGATTACCACCAACACTGTTTCTTCCTCTATCTATCTTCGCTTTAAGCTATTCCATATAGCTTTTGTATAGTTCATTCTATCACGTAATTCAAGTGTAAACCCTAGGGACAGAGGAACCGCAACTTTATGCCTTTATCTTACAACAACCAACTTCTGTTTTCCATTAAGATAATTTGATTTCACGATCCAATTTTACTAAACGGATGGATGTGTATGTTTCGAAGTACCTCTCGAAACTAATATCAAAATCCATTCGAAGGAAGAAGACGAGAAATCTTACCTTCATGCTTTAATCCTTTGTTGAGCCCTTTTAACCCTACCATAAGCTTTTCCGGGAGCTTAATGTATCTCGAGATCTCTCTAAGTGGCTGTTTTCTCCAAACTAGCGTCCTCGTGCCTGCGAGGATTTAGAACATGTAGTGATTCCAAGCGTACGTGACACGCCAGCGTTTTATATCCTCTCACTTCAAGTCAGGGTATTTAATCCAAATTCTAATAAATCGAAGTTACATCGGTTTGCGAAGATTTCGATACGATACGATTAGGAATACCAGCTTTCACTTGAATTTAGAGAAGGAACGACGTGAGAAATCCACAATAGAATGAAATTACCGATAAAGTTTATTTATAGTAGGAGGTTATGATGTCAAGATAAGAATATTTAGTACCGCTGTGATTTATACGATTGTAATAATACATTTAGAGATGAATTACTATGATGGATAAAACGGAGCACTAACAGTCCATTCTCCTACGTGGTCAGGCAGTTTGGCTGAAAGCTCGACCACATGAACTCATCGTTCGAAGTAGAGCTTGATTGATCATCGTTAATAGCGATAACTGCAACCTAGCATGCATGAGGTTTCGTTATGCATACGATTCACGCGTAACGTTGCCTGGAATTTCCATTGTATGCAACCACTTTTGAAGTTTTCGCCATACTATGACTGTATATCGGAATGCTCGTAACTACCTTTTTTCCTCTTCTAATTTGCTAATCCTACTTTCATGCAGATCGTTTATGAAGTCTACTGTGTTCGAATTTATGCAGTTTCCGATTGCCGGGTGTATGTATCGCTTCTGCGGCAGTCGTTATATTATTCGCAATCAAAACGTCAAAAGCTACTGGAATAAATATGCATAATGATTTGTATAAATTCATAAATGCGGAAACGTATACTTTTCTTCCTTCAAAAACGTACACCCAGGAAAACAGTTTATGAAATACGCTATGATAATAATATAGGAAAATAGTAAAAGTTACAAGAAAATTTCGCAAATTCATAGATTTCATTATAGAAATAATATATCAAATTACAACCGCAAAGGTTTACAATAATATTGTAGTTAATTGTTAGTATTTTATGCATATTTACTATTTGTTTAGTTATTTTGCGTTACAAGCACGCATTTATTATTTCTTGTAGCAATTTTCATTAATTTGACGATTCCTTTTTTTCGTCTAGTATATTCATAGGCCTCTTCCTATAAAAATATATCTTTAGTTCCTCGTATGTAGAATCGTTTCTATAATGTCGAAAAAGATACGCTTATAGAAGAAACAATGGATCGATGTAATAGTTGTGAGATAACAGCGAACCGTAGTAATCGTTCCGAGAGATTTTATTACCATGTAAAACTATAAAGATATATGTACACCTGTACACCTGTATATATCTGTATTGACTATTATGTGATTTCTAGTCTTTAAATCTCTAACCATATTCTAATTCATGAACCACTTCAGGTTACTAAAATAGATGTGGTTCTGTTGCTACTGGTAATTCGAACCTAAACCATAATAACTTAGCGTAATTGCAGATTATTACACTGTGAGATAATCAAGAAAGTATTGTACACGTCTATCCGTAGCACAAGTGAAGTCTGGCAAATATAGCACTTGCGTTACTAAAATGTTATGGTAATACAGAAACTTGCTCGACATAACAGATCTACATCAATATCCTGTTTGTGCTAGCGATTTTGTCCCCAACGCATTCCAATTATTATTATTAATCCAAGCATAGTTCGACAGTACCTCTTGTTCGCTGAATATTTGTTTTCCCATTGACATGAAATGTACATTCCGAGGGCTGAACCATTGCTGAGAAAAATTAATAAATTAATAACCTACGAAAATGTGTATGCTTCAAAATAACCCAGAAATAATATTGATGTGATACAGAAAAGGTTTATAATATCTTACCGGAAGCAACCAAATTATCGATAACTGTTTAACCATTTATATAATATTTTATGCCGGATTCACTTTTGACCCGTGAGTCAGAAATGACTACGGCATAGAAATGCTAGCTATAGTACTCGAAAGATTCATTAAATATTTGGAGAATAGTTAATAGTATAAAAGATTAAATTAATTAATAATTGAATCCAAACGTGACTAAATACGGTCTAGACGATTTCTCGGAAATTATGAGAGAAACGGTTGCATCTTATCTCCCTATTTCTCATTCATTGTAAATAAATAGCATTTAGATGATAATATCATATTTGTGTGACTCGACGTGTTAATTATTCATAGGTATCACGAATATATTTTTACGTGTCTTTCTACACTAAGAAGAGAAAACAGGATTTCCAAAGTAATGAAACTAGCTAACAACAAAGTAGATATTCCTAGATAATTAATAGTTAACTCTAATTTTATAGCAAGCGTCGATATGTGGCCGTATTTTATATACTATATTTGTATACAAATTTTTATGTTAGAGAAGTCTTGCATTTTTTATTGCTTGTGTACGTAATTTTACTATTTTTCGCCTCCCAGTACAGTCTTCCTTAGGAGGCAGTTCATGAGTAGTATTTTAACCCTTTGAAGCAGAAACTTTTTCTGAAAAATGGTATTTTTTACAATTGATTTTTTATAATGATTTTTCTTAATCAATAAAAGGTTCGGTTGAAGCTTTATGTTATGTGCGCATATGCCTTACACATAAAAAACCTGCTAAAAAAACAAATCACTTCACAAAAATTTGAAAGAAGAAAGGTCGGACCTATAAATCCTACTGTGCTTTAGAGGATTAACGTAATAAGCTACTTCTCATCTATCCATAATGTGTAAATAAAGTATCTGAAAAAGGTACTTGTATAATACTGCGTTCTTCACCACCTTTCAACGAACTGTAATACCTTCCTTGTGAATTTCATTAGCGTACTGAAAGTAGCGTGTAATCAACTCTTAAGAGCATGTTTGGTGCTTCATAAAAAAGATATTAAAATATACTACTGTTATAGTGCTCTAGCCTGCTTTTCACGTTACAATAGAGCACATAAACAAATTAAACTGGGTTATTATTAGGTAACAGGCTATTTCAAACTACGGAAAAGAACGGAAAAATTGGTAGAAAATTTCCGGGACCAAGTAGTAAAAAACCATTTTTTAATAGCAGATTTTCATAGAGATGGAAAATTAAAGATTACTAAAACAATGTACATGGATGATGTTACATTTAACCATAGCGATAGTTAGAATAAATTATATTTTTGTTGCGTAGAAAGTTCATTTTATCACATGTAACGGAACTCTGCTTTGTACGTCATGATTATATGTTGGATGAAAGCTCAGTTCACCTTTAGCTGCAAGTCAAGCTCAAATTCCAACTGGGACATCAATCAATCCTGAATTCGCAGTCAAAATTAAACTCAAACTCAATTTCAATTTCAAGTTAATTGAAATTATTGTGGAATTGAAAGCAAACACTCTCTATTTTGATGTAGAGAAGCATTTGTTACAACAAACATTTTGTTACAACTGTTTTTCCATGGGAAATAAAAATCAAAACTATCTCTTAATTTTCCGTATATTAATAAAAATATATCAAAATTTGCATTATAAAACAAATATACCTATACTGGAAGGTCCTTCTATCTTAGGGAAAGTAGTTGTATTGAAAAAAATAAAAGGAAATATTATTTAATTTCTAGTTGCCTCAATCATGAAAGTAGTTAGCATAACAAAAAAATGTAATTAGAATGACTAGAAATAGTTAAAATTACGGTGTACGTATTTTTTCCGGTGCTCGACGATACTCTTATAAGTTTCAAGCAAAATCAATACGCTTTTAATTACGCGAAATAATTAGATCCTTTTTCTTTTCTATTTTTAATATATTATCCGTATTGGATTCAGATCAGTGGTTGGATATTCAGGCAATAATATAATGGAGTTTCAGATAGGTATGTGTTTCAACGATAATTAGACCGACAGTACCGTAATTCTACAAAATGAAATAGTAACTTGTCACCACTGCAACTACGGTCTCTGTCGAATAGAGAGAGAGAGAAGGAAAGGGACTGTGCTGCTAAATTATTCAGTGAATCATGCTTAGTGGTTAATTAAGCTGCTCTTTGTCAATAATGGTACAAATTCTCGACTTCACAATGTAATTATTCGGTATACTTTTAGATTCTCTTTCCTCTTGACGTTTTCTCATCTTCATACGTTCATTTATTACTTCCTCTTTGGTATGTGATAAGAAAATCGTTTAGAAACCGTTCTCACTTTCTTGCTTTCTTATTTTTTTGTATATCTTTGGAGCAAATCTAGGTCTCGAAAAGCAACGACTCGCTTTTAGCGGGAGATTAAATGCTTTGAGATTAGACCGCTCATCCGTTGAAACGTACTATTCGGTTGGAAGACGAACGAATCCGAAACTCCCCTCTTCCTAACTGAAAAAAAAGAGAAAAGTATATATGTTTTGTAATGCAAGTTTCGAAGAGACAAGGAAGTTCCTTCTCTTATTCGTGACAAGACAACAGATTTATTTGACTTGATAAAGGACGGAATTTTATCCTCGGTCTTTGGGAATACGTCTTCCTAAAATACCAATTCCCCTGACGTTTCTTAGACGGCATTTCAGAATAGCATTTCGTCTTTTATTTAATCCTCTTTCATTATAAAGTACAATAGTCAAGGTTCAACTTACCTTGTCGCATACAAAAGTTTCTAATTTGACTTGAAGTTACCCACCGCCAGGTTTTGACCTGAAGCTTTAATGAAGAACATCGGGTTTATCTTCGCTTTGTGATTTTAGAATTAGATAGTCACTGTAGTATGTGCGATTTCAAGAAACATATAGCTATATATGTACATCTATGTATGAGATTTCTAGATCTCTGTATGTCTAATTCCGCTGAAGTTTAATTAATTTTCCTGAAATTTCGCTGTGTACTTTTTGGGTTCATCGGAAGATGTGTGCTGCCGGAATATGTGTCTTCCAACTTTCTGCCGGATACGTAGTGGATCCACGTCGCTGGTATAATGTGGAAGCATGTAATTATATGGAAACACATGGGAATCACCACGAATTACCAAATGGGTCACCGTAGGAGCATTATCACTGCTCTCCTATTACAATCCCTTTCGTGGGTTTCAGAGAGGTTCCTTTATTAACCCGATCGATTTCACATTTTCCTGGCTATCCTGTATAATTAGTTTGCTTTCTCTCTTATACTTCGTAATTCCTTTATGCGCGTTTAGTTAGAAAAAAAAAACGGCGATCACAGTAGACTCTCAAAAGTCTCTGCGAGAAACTAATGACATTTTTCGTTGTATCGTATACAGAGTGCTCCAGACTGCTTCAGACTTCCGCTTCGTATCGTTTTTTCATCCATGAGAGAGAAAATTTATTTGAAATAAGAAAAGAATCAGTATTAAACTAGTGCTTTTTAAGCACCTCATTAAATTAATATAACTTTAATGTTTTAGATCCAGGAGACTTTCTGATATAGTTTGTAGTAAAAAATGTCGAATGTTGACCTTTCGATTGGTTTGGAAAATAACAATTTTTCATATCAGTTCCATTACATCTTTCGTTTTCGATTTATTAGTATATCTTCTACATTTTATATTAGATCGTTACATAATTTCTTTTCGTCGTAACTTTTTACCAAAAGATACGGATGATGGGGTCTGAAATGACCCTGCTCAGTTCAGTTTCAATTTAAGCATCTTCATACCAAGAAAATTCTATCATTTTGGTTTTCTGCCAAATATTATATTTTCATAAAATAACCCATACGATCTGTAAAATCATCATTTAACAATAATCTAAACATAACATTGTTTCAATCCAAAAAAGTTAATAGCTTCTATTTAAAGCCATGTTTACCGCCAATGTCTAAGAATAAATAAAAAATCCAACAAAACTTCTGCTGGAATTAGTTTGGTGATTTGGTGAAAAATAATGAAAAAAATCTCATAATTGTGTTTTGAATTTGCATTTGGTTGAAAACGTCCTCCTCTATTTTCGGTTTCAACTTTCATTCGGTCCAAAATGTCACTGATCTTTCGTTCATATCAGAATTTCTATATGTTGGTTAGGGAAGGTCACGGTGTTAGATCGATGATAGGAATTTGTCCGGAATATCCGGACGTTTTTCCCAGGAAATGTTAGATTTTACGGTTCGGAAATTGCAGATAAATCTTGTTACGTTACCATGACCCGAATACGTTGCAAAGATGTTAGAGTCTGTGTTTTCTGAAGCGGTTAGAGGAAATGTCTGATTTCAATTCAGAATTGTTTCTTCGCCTTCAGAGTTGTATCTCCGAAAATGACTGATCTTTTTTAACTTGACCTGATTTACGATCCCTCATCTATTAACTAGTCAAGGCGGTTTATAGCTACACTGGACTTCACCCAGTGCGTTTTGGATGGATGAACGTTTTGAAAATTAGGAATAGATAACTGGAAGAAACAACCCAAAAACAGATTTGCGAAAGGCTTCGAAAATCTCTGATAATCAATGATAATACATCTAGGGAAAAATGAAAAGTGAAAGCTTGTAAAAATGTATCGGAAAGAGATCAGTCGAATTTGGAAGTTCAGTGAAATGGAGAAAGCTGAAGCCACAAAATTACAATGGTTATTTGTCTCTATTGGAAGATTATGTAGCAGCTACCAGTGCACACTGCACCAGTACTACTGTAATATCGATTGCAACGTATGCGTAAGGTTGGCTGATTACCCAGTAACGACAGAGCTTACGCCAATTGGAAGCTAGTTAGTACAAACATATACAAGGGTATCTGTTCTGTAGATTCCTGGGTTCGGTCTTCAATTCGGATGATTTGAACTCGAACCATGTTGGTACAATTATTATAGGTTGAACGAACACAAACAGATGAAGCAAATTTCAGATACATGAACTTCCCGCCCGTAACGCCGTTGCGGCTGCGATTACTCGATCAAACTGTGGAAAACGCCGGAGTAATTGCATTATTTCTTATTGCTATGAATTTCAAGGTAATCGGTATGGCTTTGCCCCTTTAACGGGAAACATTTAAACAACTTTTGTCTTAAATAACCGTTAAAATATTTAGGAAGAAGTCTCTCCAACACACATGTACATAATCTTGAGTTGTAAACGTGCGTGTTAAATTCGTACCTACGTGTTTGAAATCTACCAACGGAACAGAAGCAGGAACCAAGACTTAAGTTAGGAGGTAAGTTTTGATTTATGCAGCCAATGCTTGGTTGAATCTCTACCGCCTTCTCGGGTAAGATGGAACGTATCTCGTATGTAGAGAAGGAACGAGAGATGCATCACGAGAAGCGCGGTAGTAGATAGTAGATGTAACACGCTAAACGACGATCCCTATTCTACATAAAACCGGGCAACTTGTAAAGCCGAGTAAATTTACCCCTGATTACACTAATTGAGAAGAGAAATTTGGTATAGGAAATCGACTGAATTTGTGTTGTTACATTAATATCATTATTATGCGTATATAGGGAAGAAATATTCCCATTAGTTGTAATTTTCTCCAATAATCGTGCGCTGGTTTCGTCGGTAGATGAGAATTAATCGTTCGAACACCCTTATCAGTAGATTATCAAACCAGAGCTTTCATGGGACCGCAGATAAATTCCGAAAGATTTATTGTCATATTACTTTTCCTTGAACTTATACTATTCATCGACGGAATACTCGACTTTATCTCTTCTACTGCGAATAAATTAGAAAGCTTTATGGGGTCGAAATATATCAGTTTCTAATGTCGCGTCGATTGTTCGCAAGATCGATAGACTTTTAATGATTATTTTCAGGATAGTGATGTTCTGGAATTTAAGCAAGTTTTTGCTCTATAGTTCATTAAAGTTTTATATACGCGGAACGTCTTTTTTTATGTAAATAAGAATATTCCGGAAGGAGCCCTATCACTTATCTAACGCCGCGGCCTTTTCTAATCAACATTTCAAAATTGAACTATGAAAAAAAGATCAACAACGGTTTACATTAAATGCAAATTAACTATTTGAACTCGATGTACTCCTCACAGGCACTGCCAAAGTTTGCCGTTTACAAGTAACTTATAATGACAATTTTCCAGTACAAAATGTTCACATTTTGAGGATAATAAAATAATGTTAAAAATATCTTGCTTTCTAAATTTTATATACAGAATTTACCTTCAATGCAATCACACATTAAATAGAGTGAAATCACACATCAAATACAGTGAAAGAAAGTCCGAGCTTCTGAAAGCTTTAAGCGAGAAAAAGTCCGAGTACAAAGGGTTAAGACTGTTAATGCTGTTTATAAAATGCGGAAAATCACAATGAATCCAGTCGTAAGCTGTAATTAAGCTCATTGTCGATTTTTCAATGTTAATTTTACACCGATTATTCAAATTTCGAAAAGGAACTTTTCGTAGCTAAAGAAGGTGTTTTAATCAATGGTTCAATGATCTCTTGAAGTTTGATGCGGGTTCTTGTGGATCTTAAATACCAAGTAGAGATTGAGAGTCTTGCACCTAATAAATGTTCTAGTGCATTTTCTACAGGTGGCTGTGATTGAGATTTCCATATCTGAAAGAACAAAGGTCGTGTTCTCTTAAGAACTGCAAAAACCTGAATAGGGATGAGTTTTACCTTAGTTTCAAACTTTGCTGAATACGATCGAATTTATACCTTGTCGTAACTGTACGTAGAGATGAAATTTTATTATTCTGCAGCAAATTTCTCCGAGTGTAATTCTGAAAATTCTCGGTGTATCCCAATCTCTTGTACTCTCGAGGACTCGCAATTTGAAATTCAATAACTATTTGTCAAACAAGCTTGGAATTGAAGTTTACCTACACTTATTTAAACTAACTTTTGCATATATGTACTTAAAAATTAAACAAATGTTTCGAATCAAAATTTCTGACTCCGAAACCACAGAATACTGCGAAATTTGACTATCAAATTTAATCCCTTATTCACATCGATCCTTGAACCTTTACAAATGAAAACGTGAAGTTAGACGATTCTCCATTAAAATTTTGGTCCCAAATTTAGAACAATGAAAAAATATTAACTTTTCAAATAAAGACTATTTGTTTTTATAGTTTGTAGTCATAATTCAAGAGTTATATAATAATAATATATCACAAATTAATTTTGCTGGAGCACGAGACAATTCTGTTTCATTTTGAAGACTTTAAATTCGAATAATATATGTATTTTACTTCTTTGTTAGTGTTGTTGCTTTTCTTCTGGAAGCTTGTATAGAATGAATGTACCATATAGCGACAGTTATCACTCTCTCCTTTGCACAAATTTTCGGAGGTGTGATCTTTAAACATTTCCGCAATTCTTTTACGATATTGTCTAACTAATGCATTTAATTAATTTCCGTTCATCCCATTGCGTATTCATTTTTTAATACCCTATAGTACTTTTCTCACCTGTGAAAAGACAGTTATTCTTCATATCTCGAAGATATCGGGTCGCTATTCTCAATTCCTGTAACATAAATCGCGTTACGGTTCTCAAAAGTGTTTCGTACCTCTTTTCAAAGGAGTACTCTCTTTCTTTTCTCGTAGTGTTTTCGGCGGTTCCAATAAAAAGCTCCCTATTGTTTTTAAATGCAAGTGAACTGTACAAATAAATGCAATTACGTTTGAGCAATTTGTCGGGGTATGGGAGAAATAAATATATTGTTGAGTTTTTTAATTTTCTTGTGTATTTTATTAGATTTAATTTGTTAAAACATCTGCTTAAAATTCTTCTGCCACTCTCTCAGGAACAATCTTCTCCTTTTTCTAACCCTGTTACAACAAGGTGAATGACTTTATTAAGGGGGGAGGGTCAAGTAAACAATCGTTTTTTCTCGAAATATTTTTGAAGAGTGCGTAATATATGTTATATTTATTTAAAACTAATTATTTGTTATTTTGTAGCATCTAAACAATCTATATAAATTTTTTCATGGAAAAATATTCATAGATTACTGAACAGCAGCTGCTTGAAATTGGCTTCTCGATAATGCGCTGTGCAACGCACAGATCGCTGTAATTATCTGAAATTAAAGATCCATCAATTTTTCGTTAAAATATAGTAATTCGCTTTGCATGAACCCATTTGAAACTAAAAAAATTAAAAATTAAAAATTCCACGCCACGGTAAAAAAGAAATTGCAAATCTTGTTATAAAAAAAATGATTAAAAACATTGTTTATTTCAATTTTTATAAAAACCTTTAGGTTGATGCAAAGGAAAATAGTTTAGGGAATATTTTGTGCAAAATTTCATAGCAATCGGCTGAAAAATCTCTAAGCTACATTGCACGCGAAATTTTGCGTTTCGAGAAAAATGCGTTCAAAGTGTATATCATCAGCGCTCCGTACCGTTCGGAGCGCATCACTTTAACGACTCTGTAGGTACACTTAGACTTAGAATTTTTAACTTCGGAGCACATTCTCCAGACGGTAAACTAATTTTCTAAGCAAAAAAGAAGGTCAAAATTTTTAATTTTACTTGACCCTCCCCCCTTAAGTTTAAACATTAGTGGGAAAAAAAAACAAATATCGTCAAAAACTTTTGGTTAACCCTACTGAAAAACGGATGGATCTTCAAAACTCCCGTATTCCGCGGGGAATTAGAATACACGAGAGAATTTGAAGCTCCAAAATTGTTGATATATAATTACAAGCCTTCTATTCCTTTTTAAGTGTTTTCTAAAGACATTTCTTTGACACATTTTGACGCATAGAGTGTCGCCTTTTTATTTCATGTTTCATGCTTTTTGTATGTAGTTGCAGCACCCTCTTACGTTATACTCACAAGTACAAACAGCCCTTGGCAGTCGTTTTAATTAAAATCTTCCAACTACAGTACAGTATACTGTTGCAGACTGGGTACATCGCAACTGGTTGCTAAACCCCTTCAGGAAGAACATTCGTTGGGTTGCTTTCTGCTACAGCTATTGCTACTACTGCTTTCTCCTTTCTGTTCGGAGATGCAACCTTCCGTATACATGTACCACACAATCCTTTTCGATACCTGCTTCTGACGGTTTTGCTCCTGGCTCCTTGCCAGCATTGCGCAGCCTTTCCGACTCGCCTCCGATGTACAATAACATGACCTCTAGGAACAGCTCTGTGAGAGCACAAAGAAAAAACTATACTCATCCAAAATAACGTAATTAAGACTTGCTTTGAAATCTTCGTCTTTTTTAGCAAGAAATCATCACGCAACACATGAAAAGATTTAGCGATCACACTTTTCTCGTTAAGAGCTGGTATATATACGTATGTTGCCGAGAAGCGGACAAAAAAGATAATATCGTATAAAAAAAAGATACCTTCGTGGATGTTTTCAACTGTAATTCCATCCTTTCGTCGTATAAAAGCGAAGTTTGGGGGATATTCGAGGTGGTGGATTTTGCAAGAAAATGTTGATGTGAGATTACGGGGAGAAAAGGAATTTCTTTATGAATTTTCGTTTCGTATTATTCATACACTTGCCATCCCCATTTCTGTCCGCAGTCTTGTGCATTTTAATTTTCTCTCCTTCCATTTCCCCCTTTTTAATCCTTACGTATTCGTTTAAAGCCTATTATCATTTTCAAACGGTCGTACCGATATTATTCTCGCGTATCTAATAGGATTTTCAAACTATACGTAACCCGTATTTGTCATTTATTTTACCATTGCTGCATTGTATTTTGTTCGATGCATTTCAATTTCCGATGGTCAAGTTATTATAATAGTTCAACAGCTTTGCGTTTTTCCTTACTTTCCGCCGTTATATTTCTTTATGCAGTCGTCTATTTTTATTACTTTAAACACCCCTTTTTCTACTTCAATAACTCGCTTGTGGTTTAGATAAAAGACACAGTACTGAAAATGGGGTTGCGTGCAATTATGCGGTGCATACTGTAGTTTAGCACTCTACGACTTATCTTTATTTCAGCTTGTTATAAATTAGTTCCTATCCTCTTTATATTGTTACACTTTTTTCATCGTGTGTTCGTGGATGTGTAGGAAGAGGCAGATGCCTGTATGTATTTTGAACCGAATGTGTAAGCAAATAAGTACATATCCTATTTACCCGCTACTCATCTCGGTGTTAATCTCTGTAAATTTACCTTTTTCTTTCTCTGCACTTACATCGTATCCATTGTGCGATTTTGTGATTAGTACCTTTCGTAATTTTCGTGGACACATATTTTTTAATGCGAAAATTCACTTTCTTTTATTATTTTTCCTCGAACAGCCGATGTAAACAGTATTAGGCATTAAAAATAGCGTTACAAATGCTATCAAAAGTTATCTATTATCTATAAAAGTTGCCACTAACATTAACGTTGTAACGTGATACGTGTGTCCATAATTATGAAAGTGGTCTAAGTCATATTTTTTTGTTGATAAATTTGAAGATTTTGTTTTAAATAAAATAAAAAATGTTTTTACATTCCGCAACATTGAAAGTTGGAGTTTTATTGGTCTTGATTAATGAAGAAAAAAAAATGAATTACAAGATAAAATGTTGCGAGATAATTGAAAATCTTATCTTTTTCAAATCATGACTTAGACCACTTTCATAATTATGGGCACATATGTGGAACATCACACTGTATCTACTTCAGTCCGCAGCACTTCATTTGTAGAGCGGATATACTAAATCCTTAATTCTGCGAATTTTGATAAAAATCAAGTAATACTTATTTGGAGAAGGTGCTATAATATTTTCCAAAAGTGTAATAATACAAAAATTGTTTTACCACCTAGTTTCTTTAAATGCATTTTGGACTCAATTATTTACAAAGAAATTGTTTTATGATTAATAAAACATAACAATGCATGTATACGAAAATATTTTTTACGTTTTGAGGCTTCTAGCAAAAACTATAAAAAATATTGAAAGGTATAGCGAAGATTGACGGGAGTTCTAAGTAATTTGATTTCTTTTCCGCGGATTATAAGTTTAGAATTATTATCTGTTAGAAATAAAGATATTGTTTGAAGAAGCTATAATTTACTCTAAAAGTTAAAGTACGATACTATAGGATTTTCTTTTCTGAAACTTTAATATACAAATGCATCCACCGGATGTGAAAGGTTTTCTTTGATGAATTAGAGTGAAATTCACATCAAGCATATGAAAAAATAACGGCAAATAGAATGGACTCAGTAATCCTGAAGAGCGAATGTCAACATCAAATTCTTTGCAGTGTATATTCGTCCATTAGTTAAGTACCAATGAAAAAAGAAGATGCGTACGCAGTTTGTATAGATATTTAGCACGCCGTATTTGAAACTTTTATCCGTTTCTATTGTAAAAATGTCATATTTCGAAATACAATGGAATTAAAGCATGAATTACTGCATATTGTCGAAGAGCATCACAAAGAATCGAATCCGGCCTTTTTATACGGAACGGTTTGTAGTTGAACAAATTACAGCTGTTAACATATGGGACTTATCAACCAGAATTGCTATTGATGGGATACTAATCTTAATCGGTCGTAGATCGGATGGACGAGGAATTGGGGCAAATTCCCAAATCTTGCGTTAACGAAACCTTACTAACTGTTACGGATTCGCATCGGGTCCCAACAGCCCTGTGCACAAATTAGCTAATCTGTGCACAGATATTTATATTAAATATAATTTTTAATAATTCTGAAGCAATTGACTAGAATCTTGCGTAATTCGTGAAGTTATAGGCGTTGTGACCTATTCATGTTCAATATTTTCAGCATTGTCTCAAGTAACATATTCCCACATTAATCAATAATGAAACGAAAACAAACTCTTCATGCGCCATCGGCTTTTTTCATGTTTTGATAGAGAAATGCTGCCAACCGTACTTCTGGAAATAGCACGAGAAAAAGAATCGAAGGTACTTTACCTCGACTCATTCTATTATGTCTCATGTCAGTTATAAGCTTTAGTATAACTTTAATACATTTCTTTGTTTCATGTCATAATTATACCGTATACATTCACATCTACATTGATGTCGCATCATTAAAACATCCTTTCCATTTTCTTTGCAGCATTTCTAGTTATCACACACTCTCATTACTATGCTTTTCTCCTTATAATTGGCAGCTGCTGCTAATGTTGTATTTCACAGTTATTTGTAAGGTATTATTATAAATAACGTTTGTTATTTGTTTGTACGTTAATGCACAAAACTACCATACTAAAAAATGATATTGTTATGGTTGGCTGAAATAAACAACAAACTTAGAATTTAACTTTATTTCTTTAAACTTTCATTCAAAGGTTGCAGAGCAACTAACTTACAATTAGTTTTTGATATTCGTGTTTTCCTAAACTATGAATTATTTTGAGGAAGGGAGGAGAAGGGTTGTGCTGAATCTGATTGGTTATTAAAAATATGCATATTTAATATTTTCTTAAGGTACAATAATGGAGGTATTTGAAAAAAACAGTGGAAAAGGAATGACGCCTAGGTGGAGACCAAGGAGTAAATTTATTGAGGGTGCCTACCTGAGTGCAATAAAGAAAATACGCATAAGAAAAGTTTGCACGTGTTTCGGAATGAGTCCTTTTTAGTCCATTAACAATTTAAATTGAGAAAAAAAATGGTCATTGACACGGCTGGAAAGGCTTAATTTTGTCTGACAAACGTTTCGATATAATAATTGTTGAACTTCCAAACAATTGAGTTATCGATAGATAAGTTTTTTTATGTCCATTACTATCTTCTTCATTTCTTTCTATAGCAGCGTTGAAAATGCTGACTGTGCTTTGGAATAATCGATGCAGTTTTAACAATAAGGAGAATATTTGCAGTCAGCAAGAATTCTAATTCCGTATTTCTCTTGGGCTGATATTGTTCTTCTTATCAAAGGGAATTGTTAGAAGTAGTATTGATTAATTGTTTTAAATGTTACATGATATTTTCTATGGGAAGAAACGACGAAGAAGGGCCTTAATTGCATTATGAGGAGTGAAATACTCGTTCTTTTATTATCAAATTTGTTTGAATAAGTCACATTGATTGGACTAAAACGTGATTTCAGTAAATGAAACAATGTTAATTATGGAAAATTTGCTCGTCTTATTAATATAGTTCTGTTTTGTAGTAAGTAATGGCTCGTTTGAGATTCTTTGTCATTGAAAATCTAGTTATTCTTAATAAAGTACTTCGATAATTTATTAGATTCGATAAGCACAATTACAATAATTCAAAGAAATAGTATAATTAATTAAATGGGTCACCTCAAAAACATTGTAAGGTACAAATTGCAAATTGTTCAAAAACCCTCGAAAATGAAAAAAATAGTCTGACGATGCAATAATAATTGTTTAAAAAATGTTGTACCTTACAACGTTTTTGAAGTGACCCATTCTATTATCGCACCATCAGGTTATTTTTTTCATTTTCGGGGGTTTTTGAACAATTTGCAATTTGTACCTTACAACGTTTTTGAGGCGACCCATTCAATTGTAGATTTTTCCAAAAAAATATTTGTCTTTAACATGTTTGTATTTTCTACGAAGAAGCCTCTTTGTAACATTCATTGAATACCTGATTTCTTAGTTGGTCTTTTTTTTTAAATTGTTCCCATTTTACGAGAAATTATTTTTGACAAAATAGCAGCTATAAAATCTTTGCATAAATAAAATAGGTTCTAGAAATTTTAAAGAGATCGGCCAAATTTTCTCACCAATTGGACAATATGGTTTTAAGGTAGTTTCCAGTTTCAATGAAATTTTCAGAATTTCAAATAAAAATTTGCCTAATTTACGCAGTCATCTATTTCATAGCCATAAAATGCATCCTTTGCAATATTTTTTGATTCTAAATTTTCGATCTGCTGTCGTCGCTCAAACAAACTTGCCTCCCTAACAATTGTCTTGAGAGTGTTTTTCCGTTTCATGCATGCCAACTCTTTACTAAATACAAATAATCGGTTTTTTAGGGCATGTACAAACTATAAAAAGCCTTACTTGTGATTACTTGGCAAAGATAATAATAACCATGAAGCAAGAAATTATTCGGAGTTCATAAAAATAGTAAATGTTGTAATTACTGAAAGTAACAAATAATAACAAGAAGGATTCATTTTTATCTGAAATCCTTATAATTATAAGTTCCCTTAAATGCTAGAGCATCGCAAACTAATATAATTCTACAAAGTTACGCTCGATCGCACTTCGGATAATAGGGGCTCAGCTATGAGTTCGTACATTTGAAGCTTAGCATCAACTTGTCCGTATAAACGAGGTTTCACTGTATTTAGAACAGATTTAAGCGGATCTAGTTGAAACTTCCAGAAATTCATACATTTCTAGAAAATATGGAAAGTCCAAATTCGAAATTTTTCTAGTCTTTCAATTACGTATATCCCTGTGATTCCAGTGTAAGCACTATTTGAGTAAAGCCCCAAGTTGATGCTAGTACCTACTAATGTTGGTTCTACTATCACCGCCACTATTACTACTGCTACTATTACGATCCATCCTCAATTAGTACAATTAAATGCACGCGTTCCCACAAAGATAACGCTACAACGATACATATGGTATGCGAAAGTGGTGTAGAAGGGAGAAGGGTTATAACTACTACGCTTCAAGATAATTGTGATAGCTTGTAACGGCCATCGTTAACTATGGCTGATGATGGCATTACCTATGCGTACTTGTCATTATTGCCGTTAGTAACAATCGACGATGTTATATGGATTTCATACAAAGAAACATCACCGGTAAGTGTATTCCACTATAATTTGTACATTACTGATGTGGAAATGAGCTATCCTATTATTTCTGCATAACATTTAGTTTTATGTTTGGTACAGATCATTCCATATTTCACCGTCTTTGAAATATACAGGGTGTGCGGTGTAAAATTTCGAAGCCGAAAGGTGAAAATTTTAAGAACCATTTTCGAAATTCGGAATAATTACTGAGTAATTAATTAAAATTTGTTGGCCAACTAGTGGTGGTATCACGTTGCGGGGGACGGCGGAACACCTCTAGCTGTCAAAGTATGATCGTCGTTGCTAGAAGATTTGAAGTCTAATTTTTTTGGCATGCCCACCGTGCCTCTTCGATGTTCCGATTGGGTAAAATATTTTAATCAATTACTAGATAATTATTCAGAATTTCAAAAAATGGTACGTAACTTTTCTTCCTCAAATTTTCACTCCCTACCATCACCTTTCGGCTTCGAACTCTTATACCGCATACCCGTGTGACGTTTTAGGAGTAGTCGGGTGTAAGCAAGTAAAATGATGAACAAAAATTGCAAAATTGTAAAATAAAAAATAAAATTGTAAAAGTATAAAAGTAATGGTGTGATCAAAATTTGAAAACGACCAGACTGCAAAGTCTGGTAAAAAGATAATAGTGGATACCAAAGTATGGCTAAAATATGTACCAAACAGTGGGTGTTTGGAGGTAATCTTCTTCTCTCATACTTTTCTACTTATGTTCAACAGCCTTGTAGTGGATGGATTTGCAGCTGAAATCGATTATAAATGACGTTCGTGTGATGAGAATTGCATGACATTGCAATTATGTATAAAAAGCATTCGGGCTGTGAAATGGGAATGCGGCTTGTAGCCGCTTTCCCATCTCTCGTATAGCGAAAGCCGATTGTAGGTGAATATTCTGGCAAAGGCTTATGCCAATTGAATATTTGAAAATATTCCTGAATATTCCCATGATCTAGTATCAAAAGTTGTGCTTTGTAGAGAGGCTTAACCTCTGCCATACTATTGATTCTATGTATGGGTGCGATATTACCAAAGCATTAAAATTTTTATCGATTCCACTGGAAGTAATTCAACTCACCATGCCCATCATAACTTTGTACAAAAAAAGTATCTGCTGTTAACAGTATCCTAAAATCAGGTATGGTAGTTGTAACGAAAATATTCGTTGTTCACTGTTAGGATTTTATAGTAATTTAGGCACGCAATTTCTATTTTCCAATGACTTCACATTTAACAGCAGATTTTTATTAATACACATTCGAGTAGAAATAGTGTCTTTAAAATATTTCTTCATAATCAGCGTGTATATCGTGATCAGCGTGTATATCGAAATCAAAATACATTCTTTAAGTAAATACTTAAAGTAAACGTGTAAAAATTGACATTTTCTTCACGCGGCCATATTTCTAGAACCGAGCAAGATGGCATATTGCCGTTTGGCAGGAAGATAGCTTATTTGGTCTACAGTAACAAATATAAAATTCGTGCAAATCGAAGATGGTGTTTTTGGGATATTCAATTTGAAAAAAAAATGACTTTCTTGAGTTTTTCCTAAATATTTCGATGAATTTTGAACTTATTCAAAATCCCAAAAAACTACATGAAAGATGATTAAATTCCTCACATTTTGAAAAATAAATCGCTTCGATCGGACAATTTGGGTCCCAACGGCGGTCATTTGAATGAAACCGATAATTTTTGTTTTCGAAAAGACGTATTTCCGGTCTAAACTTCAGCTAGGTGACACAGGGTTTAAATACCGTTTTTCGAAAAAAAGAAAAAACACGCGTCTCACGAAATTCAATGTAGATTAAGATCCCAAACTTTGAAAAAGATCGACGACATCGATTTTTATTGGCTCGTTGAATCCATATGGAATGGGCCTTATATAATTGATAAAATTTCATATAAATACCTCTTAATATTAAAGTTACAAACGACACTTGTTGGAAAATAGCATTGTTTTATTAAGCATAGATCTTATATATGGTTAGGAAAGCCTTCACACAAAGGAGGAATGATCATGTGCTATGTGCGCGTTTTCGGCGCGGCACCTCGTACAGCGGGAGTGTCATGACGGAAAGAGCGCTCGTACCGAAAAGGTCAAAGGTCTATGAGACCATAGTCTCATAGACCCTTATCTCTCAATTATCCCAGCTACAGCATAACCAGTGGCGAAATATTGTTGCATCTGCGTGCAAACATGTAAGAAAAATCCCTGTTATAAATTCTGAAAGCCAGTAGATTTCCAAAATATTTTCTACGAGTCCAAAATAAATAATTGAATATCGAAATGGGACTTATGTGTCTCAATATTCTGCTTCAGATATCGATATTTATGATTACTATAGTTTAAAGGTGATTTTTGCTTTCTTGATTCTTTCCCGTATTTACTGCAAGTGGGAAAATATCGTTCTATAGTCTCGCTGATAAAATACATTTGCCATACGGTCCTCTATGATACTTATGTCTCATTCTATAATTTCGTACAAATTGTACAAAATTTGAAAAGATATTTTTATTGGGTGTCTTCACAAAAAACAACTTTGACATCATTTCGGCATGACCCAACCTTTTGTCACTTAAAGAATTAAAGATTGCAGGTTCAAGTCCATTACATAGAAACAATTTGTATAGAAGAATTCGAAGGAGTTTACGTAAAACTGATTCTGCAAAACAAAAAAAAGAGCTTATCAGAATTTACACAGATTTATCTTTCATTTTTAAATTAACATGAAAATGAATTTTGCCTAAGCGTGTGATACCAGGGCTCATGAAAATACCACCTCTATTTTCATGTATAAAGTGTTCAAAATGCAATTTATATAGCGACTTGACAATCGATGCATCAATGAACCACGGGAACATGAATCTAACTATATTTCTGTTGCCCTCTCTGATACCACGATGAACAGCTACTACCCTGCGCTATGATTGTCTGTCTCTACTGTAGCATTTGCAATGTGTCACGCGAAAAAATAACGGAAAGAAAAAAGCTGGAAATAAAATACTAACCAAATTTGTCGCGTGACTTTAGGCGGATAAAATATAGAGACAACAAAAAATCTACGGTATGCGAAGCAATTTCCTAGGGTCGTTATTTATTTTTTCCCTTGAAGACGTATTGTTAGATTCGTTTATTAAATGCAGTAAGAAAATAGCGACTACAGTTGCGACGCCAAGCTAAGAGTTTTCTCTGTTTGTAGTTTTCTTTTTTACAGATTTTTTACATTTAGGTAATTTCATGTGGAACTGAAATTAATGTTACGTGAAAATACAAGTTTCCAGGTTCTAATTTTAAAGGGAAAAATAAACTGTAAAATTTGCAACTTGAAATGTTCTTCATAACCCGAAATGTTTGTTCCCTCACCATCGTGTTTCCACCAAAACGAAGTTTTTATGATAAATATTAAACAATTTTTAAATCCAAAATCAGCAACTTTGGTAAATCTTCACATTCTGTAAATTAAGTTGTCCTTTTTTATCCTCACAGTTTTTCGTAATTATAAAAAATGTTAAATAATGCAACATGCTAGACTTTGCAATATGATCAGCTTTATAAATTTCGTCGTAGTAAAAACTGAAAAATAATCGTAATTAAATTTAAAAGACAAACTTCAAAACGTACACGGTTTTTCTTTTTATTGAAACTTAAAGAATATTAATTGAAATATTTATATTTTTCGAATTAACGCTAATTTCAATGTAATGTGGAATCGGCTCACGTAGATGCGATAGTACATTAGGAGTGAATCTAGTAAAACCTTATAGCGACTGAGTATTGACCCCATAGCTTATCCTTATAAATCCGTTCAGTCCTTCGCGATAGGTTCAAAATTTGAATAAAGAGAGAAGCTAGAGATTTTAAAGTGAAAGTACTTTAAATCTCAACTTGTAGTTTATGTAAAACTGAAAAACTTTACTTCCCTTTCGCACAAAGAGATTGCGCTTTCTATGTGTTTGTCAAACGGAGAAGAGACTCTGTTGTTCTTGTGCATATTTTACTGAAATAAGACACAGTAGCAAATCCGGTATACATATACTCCTGAAATATAAAATCTCGATGAAAAGAACGGTATGGCTATAAAGGGAATAATAACAATACGTATAACATAGAAGCGCGAGAGTATTTTCGGCGCGGTCAATTCAAAGACTGAATCTCATGCTGGAAATACGAGGGTCAACGCTTTTTCGTTGAGTGGTGAATGAATGAAATCACCGCTTCCGGCAAATCGTTGGTAAATTCGTTTGATCGCGCGTCAGTAGAGCCTGATACACACTCGCAAGCACCGGAACAAAAAAATAAATAAAAAAATAAGGGGAGTGGGAGAAAGAGAGTTAACATAGCTATGCACTTCGTAAAAGCTACCAATAGTATTAACGTAAAAAAAAAAGGAAAAACAAATACGTACATGTTCCCTCTCTTTTTTAACCTTTTAACAGGTAATGCTTTCTACCAAATGTACATAAATTTTAATTTCAACAAATCAATTTTACGTTCTCTGTTTTTTATTTCACAGTTTTGCGAATATTTTATTTTTTATAACTAACAAATTTGCTACAGCAAATATTATGATGTCCATACAGAGCAGTTGAAAAATTGTTTGTGAAACGAATGAACTTTTGAAGGGAATTGGACTGGATCCTTTATAGGACATACAAATCTGAGAACACATTGAACGATGTATTACGAGCCTAGGGTGGTGGAGGGTTATTTTTAAGCTAAGGTGTAGCTAAGGCTTAGCTACAGCTTGATAGCAAAACCCCGACAAAACCTTAGGTAAGGCCTTATAGCAAAACCCCAGCGAAGCCCTGACAAAACTCTAGCTAACGCCTAGCGAAGACCCACTTTACCAAAATAACAGTTGATACACTGGCGTTTTCCAGGCCCAACTGATAAAAATTTGTTTTGCGTGGAAGCTACGGACGTTTTGAATTAAACACTTTGCGGTCCGTCGAACTCATGATACCGTCTCGTATCATTTCTTTAGCGTGGGGTGCGAACCGCGAAGGGTTAAATAATGGTGGGCTGGAGCATCTTAGACCCTAATAGTACAGGTAAGGATTAAAAAATTATACACCGAATGTAGTTAAGACAAATTATCATAAATCCTTTCTGAAATGAAACTTTTAAGAATAGAGGCGTTTTCCGGAACCTGAAATATTTGAAGTCATTCAGCAATTTATCGGCAAACTGAGAGGGAAATATTACGTCAGATCTTTAATCATTTCTTCTGCTTCTTCTTCTTCTTCTCTTTCCTTTTCTTTTCTTTTCTTTTCTTCCCTCTTTCGTCCTTATTCCTCTTCTTAGAAAGCCCAAAAAGTAGGATACTTTGTTAGAGTTTAATAAGATCGAAACGAACGTTTGTCGATACGTCGTTCCTGCTTTGATGGATGAGATGTATTAAAAGTAACCAGTCGTAGCGGTTTTCTCGTTACTTGGTTGGTGAAGAAACAGTCGCGTTCACGGTCGAGCGACAATGCGAATCATTTTCCCTTAAAGCTCTCTTGCCTCGAGGCGTTCTTCCGTTCCGAAAGCAATTTACCCTGTTGAGAGAAAAAGAAGGAAGATGAAGTTATGTGTATAGGTGCACCCCTTCTGGATCCGCACTACAGACTTGCAAAATAATAAAAAAGAGAGAAAATGGAGAAAAAATAAAAAGATAAAAGAGGAAAAACCGAGCCGTTATGTCTTGCTAACGAGAAATTCAGGGAAGAATAAAAAGGAAACGACCGTGGCACTCAACATCGATCGATCTTACTACCTACCCACTAACTTTTCTGTCTATGCGCCACGATTGTCTACCTTCAATTGAAATCAATTCGAGAAGAAACTAGTGCAAGTGGCGTTTATGATTAAAGGAATTTTCAAATCTACCGGTGCAATTATAAACTCAGTCGTATACGCTGAGCAGAAAGAAATTCCTACAGCTTTTTAATCCTTCGGAAAATAAGTGTTTGGAATTTCAAAGCGAGAAATACGTTCCTAAGTGTGTGAAATGTTTTTTGTAAAAAAAGAACACAAGATGTGCTACTGCATAAAACAGAAGATTTTACGGTTTCCTTTTGTCTGCTGCTAAGTTTTGAAAGCATACCAGGTGTTCTAAAAAACCATTCAGCCTTTATATGTTAACTAGTATTTAACCATTTTCAGGTATACGCGTTGTTCTATGTCAGCATCGTTACGATTTTTTGGTTTTTCCATATGTTTCCCTTTCTTTTTCGTTCATATCATGCACGTAGGTACGTCTTATAGTCACGGACAGTCTTAAAAAAAATCCAGTTCTCTGTAAAATTATTTGACAAGCTCGCTGGCAATACATAGTCAGCATACAACGGATTTCGATCGCTTTCTGTTAGACAAATCCTGGTCAAAATTAAGACTGTATATGGATAAGACGTAAATTTTAAAACTATTTCAATACTGTTTTGGTTCTAGATCTATGAAGTAACAATTTGGAAAGGTTTGAATTTTTAATCGTAGTCGAACAAGGAGAGGACATAGTCAGCATACAATAGACTTCGATCGGCTTCTGCGAGATAAATCCTGATAAAAATTAAGCAGTTACGCGTCTTAGGGTTTTTTCCAATAGACTTTAATATTTCAGGTGCAGGTATTTAAAGTTTCAGGAGTTCACTAATGTATCGCACAGGCCTTAAAAGAAGATAAAAGTTTTATCAGCGGAGGTTTGTACACTTGGTAGAAGACTGCTCGATTCGAAATGGCAAAGTCGAGGGTTCGGACCCTATACAGTTTTCACCTACTTTTCATTTCACTTTGGTTTTATTTTTACGAAGACTTTCAATTATTTTAGGATTCGGGCGAATACTCGGGAGCGATATAAATACGTATAAAAGTACACACATATCTTCTGCTACATTTTTACATATAAATAAGGTTCATACTTTTGTATATTCTTGTTACACATCACGCGAAGACTTTTCGCACTGTACCGGATAATACCAATCGTAAAGCTATGCAAAATATAAATATTTTTCACATGCTGTAGCGCCTTTTATAAATGAGCATGCTTTACACGTATATTTGCGTACCACCTCCGGAAAACAGATTTGATTTGCGCTTTCGAATGTACCTCGTTTTAAAAACAATTTCGATGCAAATATACGTATCGCGTCAGTTTTTGGAAAATTAGTGCAGACAATTGATCATTAACAAGAGGGTATTTTTCCACCGTTTTAAACCTTCGTTGCATAAATTTAAAAAAACACTTTAAATAAAACCATATCCAATTTTGGGTTGCTAATTTCCAATTTCATGAAGCGGAGGTTAATGAGAGACTTACTTGCAAAATATCTACCTCCATTGGGCATCTATTTGCATCATGATCTGAATAACTATTTATGTACATAATCACGGACCATATAAATAAATATTCAAATCATTAAAAATTGAAATAAAATGGAAATGAAAAATTAGTATGAAAAAGTAGTCGAGCTCGGTCCCTTCACTATGCTATTTCGAGCCAAGCATCCAATCAACAGAACTCACCGCCACTGTTGCATTCTCATCTTTTATTTTACATTACGGTGATATTAGAATTATAAACATTAAAATCTTGGGTAATTAGGGCCTATTAGACGAATTATGTCGACACGTATCTGTTGAATTTCGATCTAAATTCATTAAATAAATAATTTACAATCATTAAAAGCAGTACTGTATTTTCATAAATTGCTGCAGGATAGAATTTTCTTTCATTTAGAAATTCACCGCGTCTGTGCATGAATACTGAAAGATTTTTGCGAAAAGTCAGAATGGAGAAGAATCTAAAGTTCAACTGTCTTTTGAAGCATTATTCATTTTCAAAATTGTAACTTCACCCATTACACTCAGAGAAATAGAATCTGATTGTAAGATATGAATGGAAATAAATTGATTGTCTTCATTATTTTATATGAATGAGAAAACTTTTGAGAAAGTAATGAACAGCCGTACCCTTTCATCAATCAGCCTCCCTTAAGTTGTATTAGAGTCAATGGCGGCTCTATACCATTTGGGCGAGACGATCCATCCCACTCTCATGCCCAGGAGGGTGCTTACTTTCCAGTACAGTGTCTCTGGTCTCTCCTTCCGCATTACTTTGTTTATCGAAATGAAAACGAAGTAAAATACGCGTCATATCAGCTAAGTAGTTATATTAAGATTTCTGAGTTCCGATATTAACGTAGGATATGTCTTAAAAATGGCTTGTCAAATTTGGAACGTTCAAAAATTAGATAATAATATTGAAATTTTGCTTCCAATAAGCAAGGCGTCGGGGGAACCAGAGAATGTTGACTCTTTTGCCTTAAATATTGGAACCCTTTGATTTTTTAGCATTTAAATCATTCATCGTGTCTTCGTACCTGCACGCTAAAGATATGTGTTGATAACGCGCATCCCCACTTGAGTGCTCCATTATTCTCGATCGTCTACATTCATTCTCAATTTTTAATAATACTAATTACTCCGTGTAAAGACTATGTACTGTTTTTCGTCCTACATTCTTCATTCTTTTCCTCTTCAGTACGAATAAACGTACTTCGCTAGTCGACGCTACTTAAATGAACCCTGAGCCTGTAATTTAAGGTTTATTTATTGTCAGTTGTAACCATTTAAATCTGTCTGGAACATCAATGTCCCACTCCAGCTACAGAATAACCACAGGCGTAATATTATCGCACCCACTTGTAAACAAACTAGGAATACCCCTGTTTCGAACCCAACAGAGCTGCAAAATGTTTTCTATTAGACCGAAAACATAATCGAATGTCGAATTGGGACTGATGTGTTCAAATATTCTGCTTTAGATGTCATTATTTGCGATTACTATAGTTTATTGCAGATGTGTTTTCTGGTTTCTTGATTCTTTCCTGCATTTACTGCAGGTGGAAAATCTCGCTGGTAAAGCACACCTGCCATAAGTTCCTTCGGGAAATCTAAGTCCCATCCTGTAATTTCACACGAATTGTACCAAATTTGGAAAAATATTTATTTGGGCATCTTTCATCCCTAGATACCCAAATAAACAATTGTGACATTATAATTTCGACGTGTCCTAACGAATTTTCACTTTTAAAGGATTAATGGTAGCAGTACGTCTCCAGTTTTTGCAAAAGCTTAGCAGAGAATAGTCATTAAAAGTTCGATTATGTTTCATGCAAACGTCTGCATACTTCTGGAACAATTCGTAAATGAATAACGCCGCTGTAAAAGTTGCAATGCTTTCGTTCATTTCGAATGCATAACCAACAGAACGGCTAAAGAAGAAACAGCATTTCATGAAAGCAATGTATTAATAATTACATTAGATACGAAAGATAAATTCCTACCATCAGCAACCTTCACCAACAGTGGAAGTAACATCACATACGTAATGATATGATACGACGTGCAACATTACTTCCTACATGTAAAATTGCATACAGCAACAGCTCATATGCTATATCTTTCCAACATATCTCATCTGTTTCCTCTATTTTTTATTTTCTTTTTTTTCTCGCTCTTTCACTCTGTTCTACTGCTGCTACTATTGCCACTATCCCCTTCCTTCCTAAACTAAAAAAAATGGTGGAATGAAACAGATGGAAAATACATGCATGTCTAGAACACTATGAAATGCATGCATATAAAGCCAACCAACAACTTTGCAATGTATATAAAGATATCTATGTATATAAGCATCCGCGATGTTTGTATTTCCGTGCCAAAATTCACTCAGCTACAAAAACCCGTACTGTGAGAAATCCGACTGGAGAAAAATCATAACTATAAAATTTCTCCATAAAATTCTAATACTATAAAAGTAAAAAGTTACGCTTTTACTGGTTGTAATGATTTCTTGAAAAACAGTATTTATGTATAATCATACTTACATATGCATCAAGAAAAAAATATGGTACAATAGACTATACGAGCAAAGTTCAACTTGTACAGTTCAATGCAATATAGTTTATCGCCGCTAGGTGGCTACCGCGCGATCAAGAGAAGCTACGCGGCTCATTTATATAACAACGCAGATTTACAATTTAATCATTCCAATTTGTATTTTTACTGTGACTTATTCGCTTCAGGGAATTCGATCCAAAAGCTAATACATACTGTATTTTAGGTTAAAAATACGGTTTCTCTTATAGATATTTTAAATCTATTGACTAACACATGAATTGAACAATACATTACATTTCCAACAATTATAATCTGTTAATTAACTTTCTAAATGGACTCTAAAATCTGTTTGAAGTCCAACAACATCCAGCTGTATTATAAAAAATGGTAAATTTCACTATATTTTTTTCTAAGTGTGTCAAAACCCAGTTTAGCTCTACGTTGAGTTGATTGAAGAATGAACTTTCACTATTAATGATTCGTTAGAAAAATTGGACACAGATTGAGGCACAAATTACCACACAAATTGGACACTAATGAGACACAAATTAACAAAAAATTATTAAAACGTAGAACACTATTCCTATACTTCGCACTTACGTATCAGCGATATTCATTGAAGTGTTCTTCAAGTGCCAGAAAATAATGTAGTGGATAATATCAAACATCATGAAAAATTTGCGGTAAATAATTACCACAATGACAATTAGTATTATAATCCAAAATTATACAAATTAACATAGAAACGCATATCCATAATGCAAAGTGACTATCATGGCAACAGTGCGTGTATGATGAAGTCAAATTTTGCTCTGTTGCAGCAGGTTCTGCTGTTAGGATCAAATTTCACAGCGCGATACTAACTTTTATTACACAGTATAATTAAATTACTTGCTACCTGGGAAATGTGGCTGCGTACCAACGGAATTCATTAATTTCGTGCTTTTTTTCTTTTCTCCATGCGAAAATGTCTACCCTTATTGTAATATTTAGCAAATTTTGTATGTTCGGACTTTATTATGCGGCATGCTAATTCGCTTAATTACACTTCCTGTCTTTTTCACGAAAATTAATTTACACCGTAAACAACACCTGAGAAGAAAAGTAACAGAAATAACGTTGAGTTAAAGTTCACGCGACTGACGACTTCCTGTTCTCCAGCGTATGCATGCACGTTTCCAGTTGAAATCATCGCGCACATGTTTAGAATCAATGAATGAGTCTTATAATGCACAGAATTCCATAGCTATCGAATGGGAAGTCCTTAACTCTCGTGAACTTTAGCGGTTTCTAAAATAGAGAGAAAGCACAAGTAAGAAAGTTTAAGTATAGGTAAAAGTATAAGGTATAAGGTACAAGGTAGAAGATAGTATAGTTAGGTCGTTCAACCCTTGAAAGTTAAACGCTAAGCAAGCAAGCAAGCAAGCAGGCAAGCAAGTAAGCAAGCTAGTACAAGGCTTTTTCTCTTTTAAAGTGACATAGATGTTTCGTCTTTCCTCCTGTCTTTCTTTTTTCTTTCAAAAAGGTATCCCTCTGTCTACTCTTGCTACCCTTAAGAAGGATCGCAGACTGATAAGAATAGCTACTCTTTCGTCGTATAGTTGCAGAAGCAAGAGGTAGTGGAAGTGTAATACGTATAGATATATAGCAGGGAGAAGAAGCTCTCATGAGACAACAGAAGAATGACGATTAATTTTAGGAGTAGTGATTTGTTTCGTTCTTAAATAAAAAGCAAGAGAAAGAAAGGGAGAAACGCGAAGGAAAAGAGAGAAAGACGAGAAATGTGAAAGTAATGACTAGATAAGTATTTCGAAGTGATTTCTTTTCTAACTTATCGATTTTTCATTTAACTTTAGAAAATTTTAAGGACAGAGAGAAACAAAATAACAAATATTTCGTCTTCTTTTACAAAATATATTAATATTTTGCAAAAGCGGGGAAATTTGTAATAATATTATAATAATAATAATAATAATAATAATAATAATAATAATAATAATAATAATAATAATAGTAATAATAAATATATAATATTAACAAATTAGAACATTTTGTGTTCGCAGTTTATATATACGTATTATAAAAAGGATCATTTGGTTGTTTGCCTAGAAAATAATTTTTAATCTTGAGTATTTTTTTATGGCGAAAGTTTTAGATAATGCATTTTTGACCAGCATTTTCATCTACGTCTTCCTTTTGTAACTTTCAAGAAACACCGTTTTTCAATGCATTGATTTTCTTTAGAAAATTGCCCGCGAAGAAAAGCTTCCGGAAGTACTATAAAATGATAGAAAAAAATCCTTAAGTGTTTACCGCTCTGCAACGCTGTAGGATTATACATAGGAATACGTATTCTGAAAGCAACCACTTTTTTGAGATCTTACTTTAATAAAAAATCATACAAACAAAAACATCCTATGATTACGGAGTGATCAGTCCGAAAGGTAGTTCGTTCTTCCAACTCACTTTTTGAAGTCCCTATATCTAAGACAGTTTATATTTTGCATAATTTGGGACTAATAATTCAGTCTCGCTCCCCAGTGCTTTTTGCCTTGCTGCTTCAAATTTGAAATTATTCTTTTTGTAGAATTCTATTGGTATCACGTATCCTATTATTTCGTCTCTTCTTTCCACGCTATTCTTCTATAGTGCATTATTTTTCAACCCGATTTAATAACTCTGGATTCACAATTTTGTCATCCCACCTAATTGTTCACATTTTTCATGCCATCGCATTTTAAATACTTCAAATATTTTTATCTGCTATTATTAACCGATAATAATAGGTACAAGTATGCAAAAAAAGCTTGCGGTACAAATTTTAATGAAGAAATTTCATTCTACTACAGAAAATGCAACACTTATGAAATAATTATGTAACATAAATTATCATGAAAGAAAACAAAAGTATGAAGCGACATATCATTTTTAAAATTTTTATTTTTAATGATATTTCGTTACAATTTATATCTTATTAATTTCATTTTTTTATTGCGCGTTTTTTTTTAAAGAAAAAGAGCAATCAAAGATTTAATTAATTATTGCAAGGAAATAAATTTGTGTCACCTTCAATTTTTATCTTAATGATTCACTGCATTTTGTATTACTTTATGTCAGACTACTCTTATCTCTTTTCTTATTTTCTGTTCCGTAAATTACAATATGTGTATATCTATATCTATGTATACACGTGCGGAAGAAAGTAGTTTGAAGGCAATTTCTGAAAGGAAAAGTGCAATATGCAAGGCCAGGTTCTTTCGTATTAACACAACACAACACCACACTTACTTTTATTAGAATTCATCTTGGTTTTATCTGACTGCTTCTTACGTAAAAGGTTAACTTTTTCTCCTATTCATCAGAAACCTAATCATTTTGAGAGTTCCTCAAGTAATGGATGAGTAGAATAGTCCGATAATTTCTAGAAGAGCATAATTGTTCCAAAATCTCAAGGAATCTTTTATGCGATGGATTTTCAAGCACGAAAACTATAAAGAAGAAATTTTCTTAGCATGGATTTAGCTTTTGCCACATAAAGTGCATTTTGAAGAGAGGAAAATTCTTTTAAATTCTGATGCCATAAAATTGCATATTTGAATACCAAGAGATAAATATTAAATTTTCAATCTTTTAGTTCCCAAAAATTTTCTCAAAATTTTAGGGGTCATCTTTTAATTTTTAAATATTTTTGTATTTAGAAATTGCGTTATTAAATTAAATAATTTTTAATTCTTACTTCCATTAAAAAATTATATGTTAGTGGAACGATTATCCCAAATTGACAAAGAAAATCATAAAATTATGTATTATTTCTGGTCTTTAATTTTATAATACAATAAAAACGAATAAAAATGCTACTCCCCGAAGTTAATATTACTTAAGACCACGTTTCTTTAATTATTTTGTTTTTGTCGAATAATTTAACATTTCTTCTTAATTTATTGCTGCAAGATGCTATTAGCATTCTGTAAAAAAACATGATCCAAATACCTGATGACAAGCAGATGAGTAAGAAGGCTTTTTTCAGAACTGAAACATCCTCTCTCTTAAAAGCATTTAGGTATTAAAAATATGTCAGCACTGAAGTAATGTACAGGGTGGCCATAAAGTAAGTATCACTTTCAAAATTCGATATCTCAGACACCGTAAGAGAAAACCCTACAATCATGTATATCATTTTATTCAGGGTAAAATGGGATTTCTTCCTAAATTTTTTCAGATTTTTTGGTGCATTTTGAAAAATCACTTAAATATGACCTTTTTCCTGATTCTACTCCATTTATCACAAGTATGAATATTTTTAGCCAAGGTGACATTCAAATTAGATTATGATTACATAATCTGAAGAAAACGCAATGCCTCACGATATACTTGATACAATAATTGTCAATTTCAATTGATTTTTGATCAGAAAAACATTAAATTATGTGCTAACGTTATGAATAAATGTTTAGGTTAACGATGAAGAAGAGCTTCACTTGGTTTGATTTATCAACTCAAATCTAACTAATGTGGAAAATGAAGGGAGGCGCACTGAACAAATGTAGCACAATTAGGACGAAATTTAAAGCAAAGTTCAGCAAAAAAAAGTAATAAAATATGAGAAGCAAAAATTAAAAAAAGACACTAGAAAGAAAAAACAACAACAAAAAAAACCTCCATCGACGGGCTTCCACCTTGTCGTCGTGATAGAGCTTAAGTTTTGCACTCAAAAAATCTACACTATCATTTCCATATTAGTCAGATTTGAGTTAATGAATCTAACCAAGCAAAGCCCTTCTTCATCGCTAACCTTTAAACTTATTCATAACGTTAGCGCATAATTTAATGTTTTTGTGATCAAAAATCAATTGAAATTGACAATTATTGTATCAAGCTCATCATAAGGCGTTGCGTTTTCTTCAGAATATGTTATCATAATCTAATTTAAATGTCATCTTCAACAACAATGTTCATACTTGCGATAAATCGAGTAGAATCAGGAAAAAGGTCATATTTAAGTGATTTTTCAAAATGCACCAAAAAATCTGAAAAAATTTAGGAAGAAATCCCATTTTACCCTGAATAAAATGATATATATGATTATAGGGTGTTCTCTTACGGTGTCTGAGATATCGAATTTTGAAAGTGATACTTACTTTATGGCCACCCTGTACTTCACTTAGCGCAATATGAGTTTTATGTAAATAACTTTAAAAAAATCCAACCTTTTAAATTATCATAAAGAATTACAAAATCAAAGAATGTTAAAAGTTTAGAATTGTTCAATAAATTGAACAATTGTAGGGTTTTGTTAGGGATAAATTGAACAATTCATTCAAATTAAATCAAGATTCAAATCAATTAATTTACATCATTTGGGTTAACAATTATTCAACTAAATTTGGTTTTTTTCTATGTTTAGTAAATTTTTAATAACTTCTTTAAGATGAAGAGAAACATTCCAAGTTTCAAAGACAATGAAAACGGGACCTTTTTGATTGAAATGCAAAAGAAAAGAAGACCGAGAAAGGTTAAGAGAATTCATAAAATCCATAAAACTTCTAAAAACCGGTTTTATAACATCACAGTCTTGCTGCGTGAAGAGTCGTAACTTGGATACTTGTATAGTAACTAAAATGTTGACCGTTGACAATTATCCGGTCTTTCACTTTCTTTAGGTTCTTGATCTGCTCTGTGTATGTGTGTGTGTGTGTGTTGGTCCGTGTATACCTGATAAATACCCATTCAATGAATCGTCACATTTACGAGTCGATTTCTCTGGTATTCTAAGTACATGCATCTCCTACATTTATAAAGAAGTAGGTGAAGTTGAAATCGTGTTTTTAACGGTATATTCACTTTTTCCTTGGAATACTTGTAGGTACTAGAACCATGCGATTTATGTACGTAAATACATATTATATTTACATAAGCAATTTTAGTTCATCTAAGTTGTATTACATAAATGTACGTCTGCCTTATTTCTTGGAAGATGATATCTTTATACCATTTCACGTAACAGAAAGGACGAGTAATGGAATATAAATAAAATTAGTACAAGAGGAGACGGTGATGGGAATCTTACTCGTTTGCTATTCTCGTTCCTTTCCTTAAAGTACTGATTGGAGCATGCTTCAGTGCTCCAAAATTTGATCGTATCCGTGATAAGATTTTCGCGTAATAGCGTTCAACGAAATGAGATTAGGTAGTAAACGCTTGCATTCGTTTTCATCTTTTATACTTAATTTTTCTGTCGTGAGCTTTCTCCTATGTTATTTAATGAATATTTCATTCAAACGGTGTTTCGCATTTTCACAATCTCGGTATACTACCTTTAATGCAGTTTCTTGCAGAAAAAGTTTATCAAATTTCGGTTAAAATACAAAACCTTCCTCTCGATCTTTACAAAAGTAGAGATTTACCAAGAATCACTTATGGATGAACTCGCGGGAAATATTTTTTTAGCAGCTTTAACTTTTGGAGTGTCTTTGCGTTTTAACAATTTGGAGTTACGCAACTTGCGCATTTTCTTCATTAATGGTCATATACATTACCGGCGTCATAGAGACAAATATGTGAGTGTCGGATCTTGTCATATAATAAAAATGCATGTAGCGAAAAATGACTGCCAAGTTTAGGTACCCATTGCCATGCTATAGCATCGGTACTCCAGTCTCAGATACGAATCCCATGATAGAACAGTAATTGGATTATCAGTTATGATTGAGTCAAAGATCAGCAATGGGAATTACAGAGATACTCATTTCTCCTTCAGGGATTCAAGACTTTTCTTTTTCAAGATACTTCTTGTGGCTCTTGTGGAACAGGACGTCCATCAATTTGTGCCCCTGGAGAGTGCATGATTGCGAAGCACTGCTAGTGTAATTCTGTAACTCCTTTTTCTCCTCTATCTATCACTAACGATATCCAGAAAATACAGTATTAAATATTACAAATTAATTATTTAGTATTCTTAAATTATTACCGTAAATTCCCAGTCACATTTGTTACATTTCTTGTCTGGGTTTTAGTAATGAAAAGTCTTGTCTTTTAAACGCGACTATCTGTAGTTTCATTATTAACGTCATCTTTTGATTACTTTGCTCAGATTTTGATCTCGGTAAACCCTACCCGACATTCCATTTGTTACATTAACATTCTTTATGTCAGATAAGGCGGCTTCCAAGCTCCCGAGCAACTCACAAACTCTAAGAAAGCCGTAATAAAGTCTCAGCAAAACCCTAAAGGTCGTATTTGCCCCGATAGGTTTAGAGATCTGTCTTTTTACATTGTTATTGACAATAGTCGAGACCCACTTTTAGTATCAAATTAATTAATAAAATTCTTTCTCGTTCTCGAGTTTTGTTAAGGTTTAATTGTTAAAAGATCCACGATCTGTATAGTTAAATAAAACTTGAGTTACCCTTTCACCTTTCTTCTTTTATTGCACTTGATATCTATTACTATCTGGCGCCCAAAACTTTTGTTTCCAAAACACAATTTATTAAAGCCAGGCTGTGCACAGTACTTACGTGGAATACACAAGTAAGGCTACCACTGACAGAATAACTTGTAAAAGGTTTTCGCACAAACCTTGCAAAACTGTTGCTGTAAATTGAGCGCACAATATTATGTGTAATATTTTATGCGAACTTGGTGTAGGTACTACATTCTGTGAATCAAAATATGGCATTTCTTATCGCTTTGCATTTGGTGATACAATTTTACAATTTTGAATATTAAATTCTTCATTATTAAGAAACCGAACGATTTACATAAGATTTTGTCTGAGATTAAGTTACAATTTATTATGGGTATTTTACATCCAAGAAAAATATACGCTTCTTTTACTTTGGTCCCACAAACCCTAAATTTTATTTTAAGATATCGATTATGAAAAGTACAATGCAAAATCTACCAGTTCATACGCTGTAATTTATGGCCTCACGTCCTCTCTCTCCATAAATTTTTAATTTTCCTATCGAGTTCCACATGTCATAGTGTAAGTAAGTAACTTTAATAAGTTTCCGATACGGTTTTCATATTTATCATAATTATTTTTTATTTGGCGTTTCCTTTGGTACTTTAAAAATAGCTATTTATAAAAAATTACAATATCGTTGACGAACGATTTCTGCAGAAGCTATCGTCTGTGACCGGCTATTGTTCATTCAAGACAATATTTAAACACTCAAGTATCAGAAAATAAATTTATAGCATATAACGTATTTATTTCGAGCATTATGCATTTTTTAAAATAAAATTGCAGCATTAAATTATTAAAGCATTCTGACGTTCGTTCAAACATGTTTCCAGCCAATAACTTTTTGGTAACAAAAGATCAACCATCAATGTAGCTTACATATCGAAGTTCGTTGTTCCAGTTGTTACCAGCAATTCTTGTAAATCCTTGTAGTTCATACTAGGCTCTTTGAGTGAATTAGTGTCGACTGCACGATGTTTCATCTAAGACTTTAACACAATTTCATACAAATATTTTGTCAAACATATGTTGAACACTCGCCTACCTAAACTCAATACAGTCCACACAACACAATACTATCTTCATATAATAGTTTTTATATCTACAACCCTGTTGCTTATGCTAATCATAAACTTCTTTGAGTAAAATCCCTTCTAACCTCTTTCTACTACAGGCCATAAAACTAAATGAACTATTCATACTGTACATTATTCGGGAAATTCCTTCATTTAGTACATTTGCTAAACACGTGTGCAACTGGACATCTTCTTGTCATTAAGGTAACCCCCTTTTTATTACTCAGATTACTTCCTTATACAAAAAATTTAGAAAGCGTTTTACCCTTAAACTTAGGTCAGCTACTCTACCATATAAACTACCACCCCCACGAGTTTACATTAGACACCCTTATTACCAATCAGGGTTGAGAAACGGACAAATCATCCCTTCTTTTGCACATTTAGCAAACAAGCAACATTAGGTTTCTTCCTTTAAACTATTTGGCTAGCGAGGTAGTCTTCAGATACAGACAGAACAGAACACACCGCGAACACGACTCCAACTGTATAACTTTTTCTTAAAAATAAATTTAAGTGTCATTTTTGTTAATGTTAAGAAATGATATTTATTTATCTTCCTTACCAGAACTAACTAGTGCAATATTAAGTTGGCGCACAGCACCGTGTACGTGACATTCACGATACGGTACATTTTTTGGTCCTTCGAGCCGGATAGTGATTCGCGAACTAGTGACTGTACTTGAAAATAAATAATCAAACTGTATCTAATCAGACTCGATCAATAAACTGGTGACAACATATCGAAGTGTAGTTGAACGTGCATCTTCAATCGAATCCAACCACTGGACAATACCTGAAGGACGTGTGAGAAATAACTCACGACTCTCATCGCGCTATCGCAGTCACATCAGCTCCAGCTAATCGGAAGGATATCACATCATAAACTTGAGATGCTGCATCGGTAAGCTCGTTACAATTACGTCACCATATCCTTTAACACATTTCCAATTGCTTCAATTCGTTACAATGGCCGAACAATTAGGAAAACTTAAGCAAAGAAGAACAAGAGTTAAAGCTCAGCAGACCAGCTTCAAGAAATATTTAATAGAACAATTTCCAGTCACCAAAGACATCATTCAATTACGTTTACGTCTGAAGAAATTTGAAGAATTATGGTCAACATTTGATACGTTACAATCTGAACTTGAAATTTTGGATCCTGATACTGAAGACGAATTTGAAAAACGGGAAGAAATAGAAAACGTATTTTATGAATTAGTTACACAAGCTCAAAAATTACTAGAAGAATCAACTCCACCTACATCCAATGCTTCTGGAAGTCAACTATCAACTAATTCCGAGAATGGTACACACATCACTAATACGAAATTGCCTAAAATAAATTTACCCGAGTTCAACGGATCGTTCGAAAAATGGTTATCATTCAAAGATGCCTTTACTTCATTAATTCATAATAATAAATCATTAGACTCAGTTCAAAAATTGCAATATCTTAGATCGTGTTTAATCGGTGAAGCCGCGCAAGCGATTGAATCCTTTGAAACAACTGCAAATAATTATGAAAATGCTTGGTCTTTGATAACGGAGTTATATAGCAACACGCGTGTAATAATATTACGCCATTTAACTCTTTTATTTAAATTACCTGCAATGCAAAGAGAATCGTCACAATCGTTACGACAACTAATAAATGGAGTACAACAACATTTACGTGCACTAAAATCATTAGATCAACCTACGGAACATTGGGATGCTATTATTGTACATCTTCTTACTCAGCGATTGGACAAGGCAACACTCAATGAATGGAATCATTCTTTAACTGATACGGATATGCCATCCTTGAAAACAATGATCACCTTCCTCACGAGAGTAAGTCAAGATTCAGGAAATTCTGTTGTATCTGAAACCCTGTCAAGTAACAAGTCACAAGTGAATGTAGACACTCGCAAACAGCGGCATAATCGCTCTTTTCTTTCCGCTCAGATTTCTTGTCCCATTTGCACAGGATCGCACTACATTCAAAAATGTCCAAAATTCATAAATTTAAATATCCAGGAAAGAATTACTTCTGCAAAAGATGCATCGCTATGCCTCAACTGTCTTCGACGTAATCATTCAACGTCGCAATGCAAATCTCGAAGCTGCCAGAAATGCAATAAAAGGCACAATACCTTATTGCATATTAATAACAATAATACCTCTTCTCCAATTACGGAAACAACAAATACTTCTACGCAGGAAAACACCTTTACTTCAACACCTGGAACATCAAATCAAACTACTTTAACAAATACACTTACTGCAGTACCCTCAGAAGTATTGTTATCAACTGCTATCATGTATATAATTGATCAGCAAGGCAATCAACATAGATGCAGAGCACTGCTCGATTCGGCATCTCAGTCTAACTTTATAACTTCACATCTTGCCAATAGGCTAGGTCTGAAAAAGACAGAAGTCGCAACTCCAATATCAGGACTCAACAACATAATCACGAAGACAAAATACTTAATTACAGCCACGATCAAATCTAGAGACAACTCGTTTTCTTCTAAATTACAATTTCTAACTGTTCCACAGATCACAGGTTTGTTACCTGCTAGACAGGTAGCTAGACAAACAATAGAAATTCCTAAAAATATCGTCCTAGCTGATCCGGAGTTCCATAAACCAGCTGAAATAGATATCCTTATCGGAGCTGGATTATTCTTCTCGCTGCTGTGTACAGGACAATTTAAGGTTGCAACTGGAAATAGTACATCAAGGGATCCTTCACCAATTCTACAGAAGACTCGTCTCGGCTGGATAATATCGGGTGAATTTCCACAAAATGCCACTCACAAGACAAGCTACGCCTTTTTTACTAATACTTGTCTTGACAATGGAAGGAAACAAGAATTGTCAACGCTGGCTGATCAAATGAACAAATTTTGGAATGTCGAGGAAAAATCTCAAATTCAACCTCATCTTTCTGATGACGAAAAAATGTGTGAAAAACACTTTGAATCAAATGTATCCCGAGATAAACAAGGCAGATACATTGTGAAATTACCTTTTAATAACAAACAAGCTCAATTAGGACACTCCTACAATATGGCTAAACGACGTTTAGAAGGCATTGAACGTAAATTAAATTCACAACCAGGATTAAAGGAGGAATATCATAAATTCTTGAACGAATATCAAGAACTCGGTCATATGACTGAAGTAAGCACCGAGGCTCTCAACAACGGATATTACCTACCGCATCACCCCGTAGTTAAAGAATCCAGTACCACAACGAAGATACGCGTCGTTTTTGATGGATCTGCCAAAACCACTGCAGGCCTGTCCTTGAATGACACACTCATGATAGGACCCACAATTCAAAATGATCTTTTTTCAATTACTCTTCGGTTCCGTACATATAACTACGTTCTTTCAGCTGATATTGAGAAGATGTACAGACAAGTTCTCGTACACCCTGATGATAGACGATATCAACGCATTTTATGGCGAAAAATGCCAGAAGATAATATCAAAACGTATGAATTAAATACAGTCACTTACGGACTAGCAGCAGCACCTTACTTAGCCATACGCTGTTTACATCAGTTAGCTGAAGATGAAAGAGACAATTTTCCAGAAGCTGCTACAATTCTACAAAGAGATTTCTACGTAGACGATTTGTTAACAGGTGCAAATACATTTGAAGAAGCTATGATACTAAGAGATCAATTAATAGAACTTCTTAGCACTGGAGGATTTCACTTGCGTCAGTGGTGTTCCAACGAGCAAAAATTATTCTGTGGATTAGAAAAGGGCACATTAAATCGTCAGCTTCAACTTGATAAGGAGTCAACTATAAAGACCCTAGGCATTCATTGGAATTCTTCTTCGGATTCTATTATTTACACCGTCAGTGCACCATCTAACTCTACAAAGATAACTAAGAGAATCATGTTGTCCGAAATAGCCAAACTTTTCGACCCTCTCGGTCTTCTCGGTCCAGTAATTGTAGAAGCTAAGGTAATGATGCAACAATTATGGCAACACAAGCTTCATTGGGACGAATCCGTTCCTTTGATCATACATACTTCATGGATGGAATATAAAAGGCAACTTACATCTCTTAACAATTTAACGCTACCTCGCAAGGTTATTGCAAGCAACTTTCAAACCCTGCAACTTCACGGATTTTGCGACGCAAGTGAACGCGCGTACGGTGCATGCATCTACTTACGTAGCACCGAACCAAATGGAGACAATACATCCAGATTAATTTGTTCAAAATCACGCGTCGCTCCGTTAAAAACTATTACCATCCCAAGATTAGAGTTATGTGCAGCTCAATTATTAGTAAATTTATACAACACGGTAATTAACTCCTTGAACCTTAATATCAGTAAGGCGATATTCTGGACTGATTCCATGATAACTTTACACTGGATCAATACTTCTCCTCGAAATCTGAAGACATTTGTGGCAAATCGTATCGCAGATATTCAAAATATCACATCACCTTCTCAATGGAGACATGTACCATCAACCACTAATCCAGCGGATTCCTTGTCAAGAGGACAATTACCGAAAGAATTTTTGAACAACGATACATGGTATAACGGACCTTCCTGGTTGAACGAAGATGAAACGTTGTGGCCCAAAACTTCAATTTCATCTAGCATTAATATTCCAGAACAACGTAGCACTACATGTTTGACGAACACATCATCAGATTTTATGGATAACTTGTTAAAAAGGTATTCATCATTAACTAAATTGAAACGCGTGTTAGCATATTGTCTCAGAGTTAAAAAAGGTAACAGAGCAAAAGCCAAGACAATTCATCTTACAAACGATGAATTAGATAATGCTATGGACATTATTATTATTAACACTCAACAGCAAGGATTTAGAGATGATATCTATAACCTAAAAAAGCATGGGTCTCTTTTTAACACCAGCAAACTACGATCGTTAAACCCATTTTTGGATGCCAAGGGAATTTTACGAGTCGGTGGACGGCTACAACATGCCAACATTCCGTTAGCACAGCAACATCCTATTCTACTTCCGCGATCTCATCATGTGACTAAATTGATAATGCAAATTGAGCACCTAAAAAACTATCATGCTGGAATACAAGGGACACTTTACGCTATAAGACGCACATACTGGCCAATTGACGGTCGTAATCAAATACGTCGCATCATCCACGAATGCAAAAACTGTTCACGACTGAATCCACGTAATTTTCAATACATCATGGGAAACTTACCCTCTGAACGAGTAACAATATCGCGACCTTTTATCAACGTCGGCGTAGACTACTGCGGACCTTTTTATATTAAAGAGAAAAGGCATAGAAATAGAAACCGAATTAAAGTCTATGTAGCGGTTTTTATCTGCTTAGCCACCAAGGCTGTTCATTTAGAGACTGTCAGCGATTTGTCAACCGAGGCATTTTTAGCAGCTTTAAGGCGATTTGTTGCAAGACGCGGTAAATGTTCGACCATACATTCGGATAATGCTACAAATTTTATAGGAGCAAAGGGCGAATATGAAGAAATTATTAAATTATTAAATTCCAAAGAGCACAAAGATAAAGTCATCCAATTTTCAACCAACGAGGGAATCGAGTGGAAGTTCATTCCACCAAGAGCTCCACATTTCGGTGGACTTTGGGAAGCTGCTGTTAGATCATTTAAACATCACATGAAGCGGACTATAGGAGATGCGTTATTCACATATGAAGATTTGAACACATATGTTATCGAAATTGAAGCAATCCTGAATTCGCGACCACTTACTCCTATTTCCTCTGATCCCAATGATCCCATAGCTCTTACTCCTGGACATTTTCTTATTGGTGACAGCCTAACGAGTTTACCAGAAGAAAGATTATTGACTACAATGTCTAATCGATTATCATCTTGGAAACATATACAAAAATTGAAGCAACATTTTTGGTCCAGATGTATTGTTGAAGGAGGATAATGTACCACCGTTGCAGTGGCCATTAGGTCGAATCATAGACGTACATCCAGGAGACGACGGAATCATCAGGGTCGTCACAGTTAAAACAACGAAAGGCACTTACAAACGAAGTGTCAAAAAATTGGCACCTCTTTATCACGATGACCATCCAAAGCAGCAGTCAACCTGAACTTCATCTCGCGACAAAATACTTATTCCATTGAACCAGTAGTCGTTCAAGGCGGGGAGGATGTCGACTGCACGATGTTTCATCTAAGACTTTAACACAATTTCATACAAATATTTTGTCAAACATATGTTGAACACTCGCCTACCTAAACTCAATACAGTCCACACAACACAATACTATCTTCATATAATAGTTTTTATATCTACAACCCTGTTGCTTATGCTAATCATAAACTTCTTTGAGTAAAATCCCTTCTAACCTCTTTCTACTACAGGCCATAAAACTAAATGAACTATTCATACTGTACATTATTCGGGAAATTCCTTCATTTAGTACATTTGCTAAACACGTGTGCAACTGGACATCTTCTTGTCATTAAGGTAACCCCCTTTTTATTACTCAGATTACTTCCTTATACAAAAAATTTAGAAAGCGTTTTACCCTTAAACTTAGGTCAGCTACTCTACCATATAAACTACCACCCCCACGAGTTTACATTAGACACCCTTATTACCAATCAGGGTTGAGAAACGGACAAATCATCCCTTCTTTTGCACATTTAGCAAACAAGCAACATTAGGTTTCTTCCTTTAAACTATTTGGCTAGCGAGGTAGTCTTCAGATACAGACAGAACAGAACACACCGCGAACACGACTCCAACTGTATAACTTTTTCTTAAAAATAAATTTAAGTGTCATTTTTGTTAATGTTAAGAAATGATATTTATTTATCTTCCTTACCAGAACTAACTAGTGCAATATTAAGTTGGCGCACAGCACCGTGTACGTGACATTCACGATACGGTACAATTAGCACAATCGAAATTCTGAAAATAGTAAAGTTTATTCACACGTGTCTTTTCTATATGATGCAACTGCCGTGAAAATTTACATGAGAGTAATATTTAAACATTTATGTCGGTAGAAACTTTTAAACCATATACATACGACACACACACACACAGACACACACAAAATTGCATTATTGGTAGCTCATTTGTTACAAATTCACTACTCTAGGCCGATAATCCACTAATAGTTTGTGAATGATGTCGATCCACTTTAGAGAATGTTGTCGCACATATGTTCTTTTGCCGTATGAAGTTGTAGTCTATAATACTTCTTACGACGTAAATGGCAAAAAGGTTTATACCGTGAAACATGGAAGACATTTACCGATTTAGTGAAGTCTTTATATACAGCTCGAAAAAAGTTCATATTATATGGAAAAGTGATGTTATATGAATAAACTAGTGGTTCTTATTTATTCATTCGGGAATAGAAATAGGAATAGAAATTTGAATGAATAAACTAGTGGTTCTTATTTATTCATTCGGAAATAGGAATAGAAATAAAAATATTAAGGAGGTTCTTGCACAAATATTTATGAACTCAGCTGTTATATTTTCAATAGTTCAAGCTATGCCCAATCTTATGATATTTTTACTTTATGGTGTTACCGTGTAAAATTTGATGAAATTAAATCTTGAAATTGTTACTTTTTTACATGTACTCTTATGGGACTGCATGAAAAAATTATATTTCTGAAGCGTGAACAAATTTTTGAACAATATAAAATATATGAATTTAAAGATAAAAGCTTCCTCTTTCAGATTACATTTTGTAAATAACTTGCAACCGTGGAAAATTTTGAGATATTATATGTTAAAGTGAGTAAACTTTGATTACATCCGGTTATCTGTAGGGAAGCCATGTTTTTCATATAACGCGACTGCGCGAGAGAAGCGCGCACGTCTATGCGTCTATGACTGGGCATTCTCGTAAACCTGGGCCGGGAATATACTTTTCGGTTACTCACGGGTTAATCAAGTTATAGTCTATTTATTTTAATAAAAAGTAGACAATGCGCACAACAAATGTAATGTTTACACTAGAATTATTTATTGAAAATAATTATCAATTTTTAAACATAAAATACATACATAAATATTTGCATTAATTTTTTTGTAACATTTGGATTCAGTTGTACTCGCAAGAGCCTCCTTAAGTTATAGTAATAATTTTGATACTTAAGAGAAGACCATGGTTGCTGCTCCCAGGTAAATGAGATGGATCAAGATGGTGACCGAAAATTCTCCCTCTCCTCGTGGATGATTAGTTCATAATGATTTTGAGATTGTTAATTTGAAATAGATTTGTCCGTGATTAGTAAATAAATTTAATAAACGTAATGAATTTATTAGTTTTTATTAAAAAACAACAATTTACTTGGACACGAAATATAGACTTCATTTATAAAAATGAAGAGTGAAGTTAAACGTTGTTTAAATCTAAGAAACAGAGTTAGCTATTAGTTTTAAAATGAAAAGGTTTTAGGGGATTTTCTAAATTAGGAGGCCTAAAAAAAAGCGTTTCTTTGGCAATTTTTTTGGGATAGAAAAAAATAATTAAATCTATCGAAATTTTGAAAATAGAATAGTGTGTACAAATTTTTTCATTAAGAAATATTGAACTGGAGTCGACTGTGATGCACATTTGTAGAGCACCTCCCAATTTATCGGCGTGCAAGATGTTTAGGTCGTAATTTTGGTCTCAAACAGAAAAACCAAAATGAATTTTTATTTTCATACATTTTTCTTCTAAGTGAACCAAAAAAATTTTTGAAAATTTTTAAACAACTTTTTTATCAAGTTAAAATGATATTTTTCCCAAAAAAACATGTTTGTTTGTTTTTTCAAACTTGAAGTATTTTTAAATTTCATAATTTTTTCCGGGTTTTTTTGATTCACATAGAAGACAAATGTATGAAAATAAAAATTCATTTTGGTTTTTTGTTTCAGACCAAAATTACGACCTGCATCTTGCACGCCGATAAATTGGGAAGTGCTCTACAAATATGCGTCACAGTCAACTCCAGTTCAATATTTCTTAATAAAAAAATTTGTACACACTATTCAAATACATATCAAAGTATTTTAACCAGTTAACTGTGACGACCTATAGGAAACACGTGTATTTATGACGGATATACTCGTCAAACACAGCTAACTGGTTGAAAAGTTCGATAAATTTAATTATTTTTTTCTATCCTAAAAAATTCCTAAAAAAAACGTTTCTTTTTAGGCCTCCTAATTCAAGATACCTCCTTAAAACTCAACTCCCGAGCCTGAGCTATCGAGGCTCAATTCCCGACATGGAACTATTGACTGTACTGACTGAAAAAAAACTGTCTGTCCTTTTTTTACGCTCTCGAATTAATTGTCAAATTATTTTGTTATCTGTTTCCAAAGTTGTATATGGTTCCTTATTAGTTAAAATAATTTTTTTATTTTCCTATTGGATCTGGTTATAGAGTAGTTTATTCAATCTTTAGTATTAGAAGGAATGTTTGGGATTTTCTTGGCGGGGATTTTTCTAAACAAACTTGATAGCAATGGAATTTTGCTAAGTGACAATTTGAATTTATCAGTCTAGGAAGTTTCAAATTTCTCGAGTAGAACTTCCCAGACTCATTGCACGTATTAGTTAGTTTGGAATTTGTTTATATTCAGATAAAAAAAGGGTGGTCTATCCATTGTTCGACTTCTTGGATGCATTTTTATGGCTTCTCAAAAGACTTCCTGAGAAATCATGAATATGCTCGCTAAGGATCATGTCTATTTAGGCTAGATGTCATTTTATAACAAGAATCTATCTGGAAGTTTCTTGATAAAGTTACGTATACGTACCAGTGGGAAAATCAGATTGTCTTTGATGGTCCATGATTCTTTAAATTTGGATTTCACACGAGTAAGCTTATTGATTTAATACTTTAGTTCAGCACAAGATGTGAATTTTACCACAGATTGAGTTGAATCAGTAAAAGTTTTGCATAATTTACTGATACGTTTTTGTTAAAGCTTTTAAGGCTAGCAAAGTTGTAAGCTTCAGTTACATTTTGTGTTGATTTTGGATTCAAAAGGATTTTTGAATCAGAAAGCTTTATTAATATTTGTGCACATGTGTATGCGTGTATAAAAAAATGTTAAAATAAAAAGTAAGAACTTTTATGGACGTAAGAGTAATTAGTTTATTTACAAAAATTTGTTGTTACCAGGTTTTATTTTCTATGCGCTACATAAACGCTTTATAACAACAATATCTTCTTTAATGCTTATTTATTTCTCCAGATAAAAATGTTGTAGATGAAGCTTAGTATAGATTCTATTGGAGAGATGATATATTTCTGATATATTTATTAGTTTAAGTACAAATTCGAATTTCAAAACCAATTGCTAAAGGTTTAGTAAAAAAAATTGTATTTCCCGTACAATTTTATTTTAATTTACTGCAGGAATAAGAACTGCCGCTTCTAAAAGTACTTTTCTACCTAAGGGTGTATTTAAAAAAAATATATTTCCTGCAGGAAGAAGATCAAACCACTCTTCTTATCAAAGAAGTCAAATCCATTAATGTGGGATAAGCTTAAGTTTTCTCTAAAAATATTGGTTTTAAAAGGTTGAGGGATCGATATGTTTTCCATAAGTTTTTGTAATCCTTTAAGAAGTATCTCGAGTGGAAATAGGATCCTAGCAATAGCGTGGGTGGAACTTTAGAGTATATCCGAGGATCAAATCCAATACTCTGAAAGCTAGCCTTGTTCCATTGATGTACTTAAATTTTTGCATAGAACCTGTCTGCGGAAGTAAGGGTATCATTTACAGTAGACAATGTAGAAACGCTTATATTAGGTTGTCCCATAAGTTTCTTCCTTTCCGGCTTAAAGTCATACATATCCTCGCGCGGAAAAAACATATGGGACAACCTAATAGAATAATTGCCGCCTCAGAGATACATGAATTTCATTTTACAATACAAAACTTGTTAATTATTCTCTCTTGTGTAAAGAAAGTTTATTCACGTGAATCGTTAGTTTAAATTTAAACCTTGTGCTTTTAACTGGCAAATTACACATGTTTTTCTCTTTGCTTTCAATTTTGAGAGAAGTTTTATACCATTTTCAAAAGATATTATTCGTAATATAAAAATTAAACAAAATTTTCCCATTTTATGCTACATATACGTATACAAAAAGTTGAAAGCACCAGCGATATATGTATATTTGCATAAAAATGAGAGTGCAGCAGTAGTATGAGTCAAGCTTTCAAATAGCGAATTTCATTTTCAGACAAAGTGTAAATTATTATTACAAAAATGTTACTTTCATGTCGGTACATGAAAAGTTTATTACTATACGTATAGTTGTGATTACTCAAATTATTTTGTTATTTCTTTTTTTAGATTTACCCAAATTATTTTTTGTCCTTGAAAGGTAATAAGTCGCGAAGTACGAAACAATTAAATATAAAACATTTTAATTACCTACCGAATAATTTCAAAGTGTGCAGCGACTACAGTTCTTATAGAATCTTGATTCTCTGAATGTCGTGTTAATTTCCCAGTGCACCCGTTCCTGTAAGGTGTAAACGTTTTTCAGAGTGTACCGATTTGTAATATTCCTAGCTTTTGACCCTATTCTCGTTTCAATCAGCTGATCTGTGAAATTTCGCTGGTCTTCAAAAAATTGAAATTTTACTGTTGAAATTTTATTACTCTGCACTCATTGATTGTGTTGAAAAAAATAATTAAAATACTTTTAACACTTTTATCATCTTATTTTTCATACAGTGAAATTGAACTAAAAATTTGAATTACTCTAATTCAGCTTGTTGAACAGCTTTAATTCATCTTCTATGCATGAAAATAAACATAAAAATTTGATGTTCTGAATTAAAAGCATAGTACGAGTAGTTAATTTATTAAACACTCCGTAGTTAATTGCTGTCATTACAGTTGGCCTAGTAATTAAATTCAAAGTACCGTGGCGATTTTGAATTTATTTACCTGGTAATTTTCAATGTACTGTAATACTATAGTTACATAACACATTTTTAATCGTTGCGCTTTGAAATTTTATTTGGCAAGCATTTGCTGCAATTAAAATTCATTCCTGTTGTATTTTGTTGGAAGAATCATGTCGAATCGCATTAATTTATTAAAATTGACACAAGAAATTTAATTGATCGAAAGCAGGAAATGACTTCTTTTTTATAGATAATAAATCTTATCTTATCGAAAGTGGAAATCCATATCAATTGTTTGAATATACCCAATTGCATTATTTATTTAGGATTGTTCGTTTTAGTAAATAGAAATAATCACGGGATATTAGTAACTTTGTTAAAAAATCATAATATACCGATTCAAATAACAGCAAGTTGTTAAATCTATATTTTTTGTAATAAGTCAATTTATGAATCCCTATTAATCGTGTCTTAGATTTCAAACTCTTGTAAAATTGCATGTAATACTCGAATGTGTTTTTATTCACCACCTCACTATCGTCACCTGGCGTTATCCAAGAATTATTCATCTGCAATTATAAATCGGAGCGACAACTATTCAATTAGTAAAACACATATTTGTTTTATTATTTTTATTTTGATTCCAAGTCCCATTACTTCATCACTGAGTATTTCTATAAAAACTAACGATAGTTGAATTCGACTGATTGTACGTAAAGACTGAGTACTAATCAAAACTTTATGCCAATTAATAAATGCAATTAAAAATTGAATAACGCAAATTGAGATATTTAAATGCATTTCGTATCGGATATCATGTATTTACTAAATTGATGATATAATTTATTATTCCGTAATCATTTAAACTAGTGTAAATCGAGTTTTATAATGTATTTTATCCTTTTTGTTTCGATTAAAATTCTGTAAAATTAATTTTCATTTAATTATGCATATCTGAATCAGGCTTTTTGATCTGAAAATTAATCGTAAATATCGTCAATACCATGCAATTTGATTTGCTGTGATAAATTTGCCAAGGTTTCACAAGAACCAATTAATAAGACTTGCCTATTGAAATCTGTTCTGGTTTTTTTTATTACCAATATAAATTTTTAAGCCGAAACGAAGGAAAATTTCGTTCGTATCTATTCCCGATATTTGGAATTTATTGATTTCGAAAGTTTATAGAACAAAATGCAGTTACTTACTGAATAGCCTAGTGCAATTCATCTATTATCATGAAAATATTTTCAGTAATTTGGCTTTACTGAAAGAGTGCTTCTACGTTTATTTAAAATTAGGAAATTCGATGCACTGCAATTAGCTGCAAGTATAAATTTAATTTTTGCCGCATTTCAAAGTTACTTACTGATTCTGCCGTATGTGTGGCGGTACCAGTATTATTGAATCAGTTACAATAACAGAATGATGCGATTCTAATGCTAGATAATGCTTCTGCAAGAAAAGCTTTGCTTTAATGAAATAATCCCTGACTTGTAGAAGGATTAAACGTAATGACACCAGCTTTTGAATTTCCAAAGTTTTCTAATCCTAAAAAGGACCACTCATGGTAGTGGAAGCTTATTATAATTTTAGTTGGAGAAGTAAGAGTGTAAATTTTACTTCTATTTCGAGCTTTATGCCCTACTGGTATCATTTCAAGGTATTATGATTCTACGTGGCTTTCAAATCGATGCCACCAGATTTCAGATTTTAACTTTATCACATTAAAAAGTAAATTTCACTTTTTAAAAGCTCAGACGATATATTGCGTAGTAATTCAACGGTATATCCTTTCCGAAGTAATAAAATTACAGTAGTTAATGGACAGACGCTAATAGTTTTTAACAATGCGATTTCGTGAAAAATATTGTAATTTTATTTTTCAGAATAACCATATTCTATTAATTTTAATTTCTAAAGTGTATCATTATCTTTAAAAAAATTGATCCTCATACCAGTCACTTTTTTGAATATTTTGTTAAATAAGATTTAAAAATTGCAGTGTTAAACGTTCTATTAGATCACTTTTCAATGTCTATCAGTTTTATAAAATAACCAGCGCTTTGATAGTAACTTTATACGATTTTTAATAAAAATCAGTTTTAATTGTAAAATCGGAAATATTAATTTTTCAGCGCCATCGTTAAAATCGTTCATTATTTATTTTCAGGGTGGAAAAATATTTGTATACGGGGAATGCAACTCTATTAATGGGCTTCTAGGCAGTAAAGTGTTAAGAACACTCTGTAAATATGTGTCATCTATTGGAACGTCGATGTATAATAATAATGGAATAGCGTGGGTGAAGTGCATTCCTTTGCTTTGTTGCATTCGGATTAAAACTATCTGGTTCATGCGGTGAATGATTTTGTCATCAGTGATATTCCAAGTATTCGAGCTTTGCAATTGGAAGGAATCTGCGCTTATCTCGTTCCATTGTTCAAAGTAGTTAATGGTTTTATTGATTCCCTAAAGCTCGACGGCTTTTTCAGTTAGATATTCTTAATTTCAGGCACGCAGGAGATCACGATCTTTTTATTTGTATATGCCTAATTTAATAACCATCTATCTTATCGTTTTAACTAAGGTAATGAAGTCATCAAATAATAACCCTGTTTTTTTACGCTATCACGAATTAAATGTTGACCTCGTAGCGCACTCGCCAGAGGTAACTCGGGTGCACCTGAGTTAACTTATAAGACCAGCATTTTTAACCCTCAGCGGGTACTCTGGGTCTGACAGACCCGAGCTAAAAATCGTATATGTGAATATCTCGGAGGGGCGCAGGGGAGGGGGATTCGTTATGGTGGAGAAAAATCCTTTTTTGTGTAAATCGAGGGAGCACTCTTGCCAGTCCAGTGCGACGTCACCTACGGAGCTAGGAGCATTGAAAAATTCGATTCGGGTCTCCTGGACCCAGAGTACCCGTAGTGTCAGAAAGTAAGTTTTATGAAAAAATTATAATTATTTAGAATTTATATTTAAATTACTTAATAATGTAAAAATATATGTTTTAATGTATAGTGCGCGTGAAAAAAATTTTTTAATAGCTTAGTTTTTTTTTAAGACAGAAATGGAGACGCGGTCTCGCACGCGGTCCGTCGCTGAGTTGGCAGCAATCGAGAACCGTAACGAGGAGGAAGTTTACGAAAATTATGCTTCTTCTGGGGAAGAACAAGAAGAAGACGCTAATATCCCCCAAAGCGACAGTGACTCCAATGTTTAAAACCAATGTGCTTCGAACATACATCTAAAATTTGTTCTGCTTGTTCAACTACCGATATGTAAAAAATAATTACAATGTTATAATGATAATAGTTTTCAGATAATAAATACTTTTCAAATAATACATCTCGATTTTTATCTTTCTTTACCATTGCAACTCTATATATATATATATATATATATATATATATATATATATATATATATATATATATATCTTATTTTATGATAAGGTAGGCTAAAAAATTTTTTAAACAATTTTTTTTGCAAATTTTCTAGCGATAATGGCCGTGTATATATGAAAAATACGTTATAAAAAATACTAACATTCAATCGCAAAAATAAATCGCTTATCCTAATTTAATCGGAAAATGACCTATACAGCCTTAAAGTACAACACTTAAGCTTTAAAAACCCGGTTTCAAAATTAATTTATCTTTATTTTTCATTTTTTTACAACAATTTGAAAAAAAAAAGGTCTCCTTGTATTTTGTTGAATATTAACAAAATCTTTAGATTTGAAGTGAAATGGATCACACATTCGTTTTTTTGAGATTCTGGCGATGGATTTGAAAAAAAAACGTCTCCCTACGATGATTTGTCTCCGAGTTATAAGCGATTCAAAATCGCTCGGGTCTCACAGACCCAGAGTACCCGGATCGGGACAAACAGTATAGAGTACCCGCTGAAGGTTAATTTTCTATATAATTACAACCAAATATACTCATCAGATTTTTGAGAATAAAAAAATTGAAGGCAAAACAACCGCTTTTCAATTTTTAATTGGTGCGTTAAGAGGTTAATTGGTCCTGATAGTGAAATGTGTTTGAGCCTTTATTTTTAATTACCTTTACTCGACCTAGACTGATTTAAGAAGAAGTGAAAGAAGAAAAAGCAGAAGTAGGGTAAATGCAACAATAGATGGACGGTTAAGCAAACTCTCATGCTTTTTGATCAAAATAATATACTAAAATACAAATAAGTTATAATAAAATGAATTATGTTAATGTAAAAATATATTATTAACTAGAAAAAAATTACTAAAACATTGTGAAACTTCGTAGTAATTAACAAAAAAGAAAAATTTATGAAAAAGACCAAAACCCCAGTAGATGGACAAAATCTCCAGTAGATGGACAGCCAATACCAATAGATTTGCATCGAATAGAAGCATATTCCACCAAATTTGCCTGTCTACCATACCAGAGCGCATGTAAGTGTAATGCAAATGAGTTAATTCTCTGAATAGGTGCGTCATTGACTTTCTCTGTTGTTCTTAAAAAAGCATTTTTCAAAAAAATGGGTCGATTTTATATGAAATATTACTCTTTATGGAAATTATTTCAGCAATAAGAATATTTCTAAGTAAATACGGTTTTTTATTTGCATATAGATACAGTATGTGATTAATTTTTTCGACTGACTTTCTTCTCTCTTTGCATTTTTCAGAACGATCCTCCTTATTTCTTTCGACTTTACTATCATGCAAATTAAGAAACAAACAAGTAGTCAAATACTACAAAGAACATTATTAATTTAGAAATATTTCAGAAAATCCTATTTCTGGGCTATAATATATTTTTATTCTGTTAACAAAACAAATCTCGACCCTTGTCTAACTTTCTGTATACAATTTCTAGTCCTAAAAAATGTATACTTTATATTTAACATAAAAATTGTTCAATAGGCATTATATTTTTTTTTAATGTATACATTTTAATGCCGTTCCTACCGTTATCATATTTCTCATTCATTATCTATTCTTTTGTTCAAAAGAAAACACTGTCGATGCTTATTAGTACTCAAATTGTTCTTAATCCGAATCACCCGGCTAACCATCGCTAACCTCCCCTGGGATCGATGAAAATAATTCAGCCGTCAAAATTGCAATTAGTAGCCTCGAGGTAGCTATCGAGAGGGAATGCTTCTGTGGGGTTTCTGGGTAGCGGCGAGCTGAAGCAATCGGCACGGTGCATTAGAATGTCAAACATAAGTAGGGTGTTTTAATCATTCAGGAGAACAGGAAATTCTGTATTTTTAAAACTGAGTTCGCAATTCAAATAACTATTGTCATTCATTATTTAACACAATCAACATATCAATTGTTTCGCAGACAATACACCTTCGGTTGGAAAGACACTTGCCCCTTCGAAGGGGGCATTTAATTTGTGGCATTCTAAAATTCTTGTTTTTCCAAAAGAGAAAAGGTATTTCTCATAAGATTTACGCTTTCGCGGGAGTGGCTCTTGTCAATTGCCGATCTTCTTACAGATTACGTTTTAGGCGGATATTCGCAAGACTTCGACGAAGATACAGCTGATTTTCCTTTGTGCGAATCTTCACACTCAGGAACTGTGACGGTAATAGGGAAGCCCCATGACTCCATACCGCTCCCTTGTACAGTAGAAAGTGTAGCGTGATTAGCTAGTGGATGGGGTCTACCATGTCACGACATGGTCGGTACGACTAACTATATCACATCAAAAGGACCAATCCTGCCAGCTATGACTGCACTTTACTTTGACGCCGAGCTTTCACATGGCTCGCACTTCTGAAGGAATTTTGTGAATTCCTGCGTGTTGCCAGTTGAGTATGAATTGCTCTAAACTGAAATGCACGATATCTCAGAAATTGCAGAAATGTTGCCTCCATATCTACATGGTCTATCACCTTGAAAGAATTATTTTGAGGTACACAGACTGTAATAGAGTTATTAAGATGCATCCTCCTATTAACACCCTTACAACCTCGCAATGAGCAAATTCGAGATTAATTAAGTTAAATGTTTTTTCAACCGGTTACATGTTCACGAAAATCACCCATTGCAAGCCCTAATAATTAAGCTGTTTAGAAATGCTAAGGTAAAAAACGAACAATCTTTGAATAACTTTTTCTTGTATTAAATATTTAACGATATGAAATAATTAAAATATAATTTCTAAATTTTATTTTTGATATATTTGGTATGCTGCTAAACTTACTGAAAACAAGGAGTTTTTCTGCAACGTAAACGCAGTAACCTTTCCAAAAGATTTGATAAAAAGAAATGTGACTGCAAAGAATACGAAGAAGCATTTATCGAGTGTTCCTGTTACTGCAAATTTTTATATCTCGATTGTTTGTATAATGAGTACCACAGTAATTATAAGCACGAATAATATAATAAAAATAATGGACCATTCAATAATTTCAAATAAATTATTATAATAATTTCTATAAATAAATATTAACGTTTAAAAGGTTATTGCTAGAACGAATTTTGTTATTCTTTGTATTTAAAATCTGCAATATTGTCGATAATAAATGATTAATAAACAGATAGTAAGAAATTTGCAATAACAAGTTACAAAAAAATTCGTCGGCATCGGGATTCGAACACACGATCTTTGGATTACAAGTCTATCGCACCGACTGCTGAGCTGAGCAATGTTAGGATTGAAAGTCTTACGTTTTAGGTTTATAATATACTCGTTTAACTTCAATCCTCGATTTCTCGGAAACTACGGCGTATCTACAGCTAATCTTTTTGGGTTGACTTGTTACCTTTCTTAACTAATACTATACCAAAGTTCATTCAAAAACTCGAGTATCACTTGGGCGCCCTCTCCGTTAGACCACTTTCAGAATAAACGGATCAATTACAGACACTAATTTGAATTTAACAATAAAATGTATTAACGAATGGCAAAGAATCAACAAGGCGGTCGGTTTGATTTTCATAAATTCGATGAACTAACTATCATATAGGTATCACATCAAGTCATATTTCTGCAGTTCATCGATAATCAAATCGTTTAGAGGGAAAGCATTCAACTGTGGATTAAAGAGGAGCTGTCAAATCAGGGTTTATGTTTTTGAAAACTAACTGAAATTTTTCTGCTTAGTCGTTGCATTTTTCTAATACACTGCAGGTGCCAAGATCTTGATAGTGTTTCGCACGAACCTTGTAAAAGTCTCGTTAAAGGGATAGGTTTGCATGGTTTAAAACAGAGGGGAGGGAGGTAGCAAAAACTTTAATCGAGTTAAGATCTGACTTTTATCACATCTAATTTGTCAGAGGTCAGTCTCGTTGAAGAATGCGTTCAATCCCGGTCTCTCGTACAATCTAGCAATTTTTTATGTATGAAAGCAAATTTGCGAATCTCACGTATTAATAGAAATTATTAATGTCTTTTTTCTCACTAATGTAAGAGTGAAGAGACTGCAAATCGTTCAAGTATCACCAACGATGGGATCTGATACTTGAAGACATGACCTGTACTTTTGTTACCCCACCACATCTGCATGGGTACTCGTTCAAATCCTGGCGGCATAGTAAAATTTATTCTCCCATATATCCTTTACGGCCCCTCTTTCCACCAACGTTGTGCAAATATTCGTTTCTCAAAAGATGCACAAACGTTCTAATTATATTCTAATTGAGAATAAATGCAATTCGTAATTACATGCAGCTGGTTTACATTACATTGCGTTAGAATTTGCGCCCGAATTAGAAAGGAATTACCAGAATACTACAATTTGGTGTTATAGTTACTGTTCTTTTTTCTATAATTCAAAAATATAGTTTTCTGAGCGAAAAAGGAATTCCGTGTTGTGCAAGAGAATTATACGGTAAAGACGTCTGTAAAGATATAATGCGTATAAGATTTTTTAGTTAGAGAGAACGTGATGACCCCCCCACTCGCGTATAAAGGGGCAACTGGGGAAAATCAGCTTGGTTCCCAATTAGCCATTTGGAAATGTTCTGCATATCAAAAGTACGTATGTAGATTCTGATTGAAGTGCACTGTGCATAAGATCGTAAATGTATAATAGCTATAGGTTAGCTTCCACACAAAGCAATATCTGTGGCAGATATTTTTGCTATGCATAATTACGTATATGTAACTTTTACGCACACATTGATATCTACGAAATGTTTTCACAAATCAATTGTTTTTCCGTTTAAATATTAACTTTGCAGTTACTATTAGTTTATGTATGATTTACTGTAGGTCCGAGCTTCAAATATTTCTGAAGAATATAAAAGTTAACATGTTATTATCGTTCCCAATGTTCGAATTAAAACCATTCTGTGAATGTAGAAGTTTTAAAAATTTGTGTTCTGTTGAAAACTTTCATTAGGGGATAGGAATCCATTGTAATTTACATACGGTTAATTACACAATTAAATTTTATAAAATATACATATTATGCAATTTCTTCGTGACATTCAATTAGTATAAACGGTCAATTTAAAAAATTTAGAATTATCTAATTCTTGAAATTTTATTAGGCTGATTCAAAAGTTCGACCCGTTTTTAGCATTAAGTGGAATTACGACAATAGCGAAAATTTTATTTAACCGAATATATAATATAAGTTCGGGTTAACATAAAGCAAATCAGGAGAATGAGTTGAAGTTACTTGCACGCTTGGACTTTGTAAATATTTGCTGGCTTAATAGGGCACGAAAATTCCTGGACGGTTAAATATCTTGTAAAGTATGCATTTCAGTAAAAGGATAAGTCAGACTAAAGTTGTAAGGTTTGAATTGAATCACTACAAGTACACGATTTACAGGTATGTTAACAATCAAGCACTTCATACGCAGAAGATATTGGAACTCACGGTAATCAAACACGCCAACACAATAGGTTCAGATTCCAGCTATGTCCACGTTGTTGATTTTCTATAAAATTAAAGACGGGCTTCTTTGCGGTTTCTGCGCGCACGCACTCACACACACTCACATACACCTGCGCTCACGGGCTCGTGCCAATACACCTGTAGAGTGGATATTTGTAGCAGCAGAACCCGAGGCAACCCTTTAAATCGTAATGCTCCCATAATATTCTAATGAAGTCAAATGCCGTTTCAAAAAGCCCTTGATAACTGCTGTCATAATGTCAAATGAATTATGCAAAGTTATGTCTGAAAAATTATAATCCCCTTTTGTCGATTCCATTACAGACTACAATTTTTTTACTGCGCTGTATATACCAAACTTTCTTTATCAACTCTGTAATTGCGTATGTAGTGGAAGATCTTGATAATTTAGAATATTCAGTAGTCTAGTTTTTTTCTGCTCTCGTGACTAGACTTACCGCGAAAATAGATTACAAAACTACCGAAAATTCGCAACAAACTTTCATAAAGCACAACTGTGAATTAAAATAATTAGGGAACAAACTTTCATTCGAGTCTACAGAAAGTGACACTTTTTTAAGAGAACTAAACAGAAACTCTAAAAGTGCTAATACACTTACGAAGAGGTTTTATGTACGTTGATTGAAAGACAAACGTAACAAAAGTTAGTATAAAACAGCAAAGGAAAAGGAAAAAGAAATTTCCAATAAATTATTTGTTTTCAACCTTTCTTTAATTTACTTCTTGCCATCTTGAGTAAGTATCAAGAAAAAAAACCGTCCCTTTACTTATTTTATATTGGCTGTTTGTACGATATCTTTGAATTCACGCTTCATTAAAAGGAGACACAAAGGCAAAAAAGAATCGTATTCATTTTTTGTCAAATCGACCTCGAAACTTGATTTTGGAAATAAAACAATTTGATACTTCATTGGTTGTTTGTACTTATTAATTTTTTTTAACTATTAATAATTTATTTTAGAATTATTCCAAACTCTCGATTTACAATTCTTCCTCATATGAATATAATATACATATATAATAATATATTCCTTTCGTGTAAATGCGCTTTAGTTTTGATGGTTAACTCGCATTTTTTTATAAATTCTGTGTAAAATGATGTTACGTCCACGTAATTTTTACCAAGTAAATTCCAGCTAAATTTTTTCTTTCCTATTCGAAAATATGCAGTCCAAATAAATACGGACCGCGCTGTGAACATTCATGGGTTCCTAGCAAGTGCCTTGAAAAGCAATAAAACTGCGCCCAAGATGACGAACAAGAGTATAGAGAATAAACCCTTCTCTTTTCTATCTGTATAATAAGAAACCTTTATACTGATTGACACGTGCAAAGGGTATGGTGAACTTCACTTAGGATATTTTGAAGATTTCGAAAGAAACACATACATTTCAAACGGTCACTTCATAAAATGTTATGTCTTTTTGTGTTATTTAGAAAACCCCCTCCCAGGATTTCTTTAATATCCCCACCTATTAATTAGGAACCAATAGAAAAGTTTCAAATTGTTTAAACCAATAAGAAATCATGCAATTTTGGAGCGAGTTAACTAAATGATTTTACAATAAATTCTAGAGCGAAGAAAATAGCAATTCTGTTTTCTAGTTTGATCTCGACAGTCGATGTTCAGAATTCTATCTTGGAAGTCTGCTCGGAAAGACAGACTCGAGAGCTCAGCCTCGGGACTTAAACTTTTTCTTCCTATAATCAATAATTTGCTCTGTTTCTTACATTTAAATAATTCCAATTTTACTATTACTCTTTCTAAATATATCACTCTTCATTTTTATTAATTTACTTTATTTTTTCATGTGAAAAATATGTTTTCGCGTCTTAATAAAAACCAAAAAATTATCGCGTTTAATAAATTTATTTATGAATTATGAACAAATTTATCTCGAATTAAAAATACCACTAGATCGTTATGAAATCATCATCTACAAGAAGAGGGAAAACTTTCGGTCAGCATCGTCATCTATCTCATCTACCTGGGAGCAGAAACCATGGTCTTCTTTAAAGTATTACTTTATCTTAATTATTGATTATCAATTCTAACTTTCGTATATTAATCAGGAATTTCTTATAAGAGAAATGTTAATTCTTTTTCCTGTTTCCATTTCTTAATCCACTGTTTCTAAATTTAGTCAGGTTGGATTCCCAAACTAGCAAACAAGCAAAACTTTCTTATTAGATGAATTTCAAATTCGTTTGTAATTATTCCGAAACTGGTAACCTAATATAATTTCGTATCGTAGATTTAGTTTCTGAAGTAATTTACTATATTCACCGACCCTTTCTACGTTTCATTCCAAAATTCTAGATTTCGACATCGTCTTTTCCAAAAAATTCCAATACCTAAATCGAGTCCCCCTATCAATTCAAAAATAGAAAGTAAGCCTTGAGTTGCTCTTGAATCACCGTTCAATACCCCAACTTTAGACGTAACAATGATCAGAGATGGACTTTATTAAATGTTGCAGAAACGCGCCCAGAAAATCGTAATGTTCTCTATAAAATGAAAATTCATATTAAAAGATAAATGGAAACTAGGTTAAGCCTTTGAGTTTTCTCTGAAATTGAAAATATGAACGTCTAAGTACGCGAACAACCTAAGTATCAGCG